>CAWUFW010017894.1:0-244370 GCA_963921515.1 Calotriton arnoldi
TGCATATTTCGGAAGTCACATTTCGCAATCACTTGAGGGACTATGAAAAGTGTAGTGTGCGCCTTGGCGTTTGTCCTCTATCGTGGCTGTGATGTGCACTGTTCCTGCACTCATCCACGTACTCCTCTCTTGACTTTAGCTTTGGACTACTCCCCTACATCTACCCAGAAAGTCACGGATGTAAAGTGAGACCCAGGTTTGGTTGAGGACCTTTTTCTTGAGTGGTGGTGACCAAGTGTCCTTAGGTTGCCCACTGTGGACAGCTAAGTGACGATTGTCACTGCATGCTTCTGTGAAGGTAGCCTGACAATGGTTATTAGGCAGGGCAACTGTCACCACGAATGAGCTGCCAAGTCAAAGTCAAAGGTTTGCACATGCAGAGCAAACTGGAGCTCTCCCTGTGCAAATCTGGTGCTTCCCCATATTTAAAGGTGGTGGGGAATTGCGGATTTGTCCAGTGATTTACAACAGGTTTCTTAGTCCACCAAAACCTAAGTAAGCCCTTAAGATTACAAAAGGGTGTAAGAAACCTGATTTTTTGACAGTCACTTTTGGAGCTGCAGATTGGAATTTCCAATCATTAAAATTAGCTAAACAGCAGTCTCAGCTTCTTATAGACATAAACAATGTGCAGAAACTCAGATTGAACTGTAAAAAATAAGTTTAGAGGAGTAAAATAACGTTTTAAATGGAAGAAATAGCATCTATATATCAATTTTTGGGATAGGCATTGCTGGCATTTTTACTGCTATTCAGTCTTCCATTGTCTATGCTCTGACTGTTAAAAAGGTGTAAAATTGGATGAAGTCAATTGGCATTATGACTTTAAAGAAAGGCCACAGTAAGATGGCGAAGGAAAATTGCTTAGTATTCACACTGGGGATTTAGTGACCCACTCGCTCTGCTTGGGTGGCTCTGGACCCCCGTCTTCTTCTTCCATTTCTGCCACTGTCCTGCCCAAAAAAAGGGAGGTGGTTGAAATGGCTGAATAGGGTATCCCCATGGCTGTTGGAGCCACCATGTGGCAGGTGGTGGTGGTGGTTGATTGTGCGCAAAGAATCCTCTGCCTCTGAATTGCCTGGGCCTCATTCTCAAGAGAGTCGCTTTACCCACTGGAGTCTGAGCCTTCTGTGTTGCACCATTCGTCTGAGTTTGAGATCCACTCGTCAGTCCCTTGACGCCACCCCATTGCTCCTCGTCTGGTACTTTTGTGGGGAGTGCTGTGGTGTAGTCATCTGCAGGTATAGGTAAGCCTTTTCATGAGTGAATCTCTCCATATCTTTCTTCAACTTGTTGATTTTATATTTCAAGATCCCTTCCTTTGTCTTACTTAAGATCTTGTTGACTTCCTCCAGTGTCTTTTTTAAGGCAGCCAGAGGAACAGTGCATTTGATTTGTGATTTCAGTTGTTGAATTTCAATGAATAATATTTAAGCTGTCTCCTTGGCTGTATTTAACAGTAGGATCAACCAGTCCCTAGTGCATCTCCACAATACCAATGACCAATTTTTCTTAAATATTTTGTTGTCCAATAAGTACCTGAGGTGCTATTTTGTTCCGTAAGTACTCCGTGAGGATCGCTGCATGCATCATTGTATGTGTGTGTTGTGTTTTTTAGAGTAGACAGTTTTGCCCATTCTTCTGTCTGGGTGGGGGCTGTGGTAGGATTAATATCCATAAGACTAGGGGGCACATGCATCAAGCCTTTTCCCATTCGCAAATGGGCCGATTCGCAGAATCAGCCAGTTTGCGAATGGAAAAAGGCCTTTTCCTATGCATGTAGGTTTTAACATTCACAATTTAGGTAAGCGCAATTTTTTGAGATTGCCTAAATTGCGAATGCATTTAGGGAATCGCAATTTGCGATTCCCTAATGCGCACTGTGCCTTTAGGAAACGCTAATTACCATCAACTTCAAGTTGATGGTAATATGTGGATGTATTGAAAAATGCACAAAACTGCATTTTTCAAAGTGTCATGTAGCGCACACATGCCTTTTGGGCATGTGTGTGCTTTACATGTGCACACTTACCTTTTTTTTGGGGGTGCTTCAGGGGGGCATTAGGCCCCAGGGCACCCTTGGATTTGCATTCGCTAATTGCGATTACCAATTATCGCAATTGGCGGATGCAATACCATTCACATTACCTAATAGCGATTCGCATTTTCCAAATCACTATTAGGTAATGTTAAGGAATCGCATTCTTTTGCGATTCCTACATGCATAGCATTTTGCGATTCTCAAATAGCGAATCGGTAAAATTCACTATTTGGGAATCGCAAAATGCGGGCTTGATGCATGTGCCCCCAGGTGTCTGTAGTATTGATTGAACCATACTCTTGTTATAGGCTAATCCTGGATTATCTGCCATGGTTTAGAAATTGCAATATGTCTGTCTAGGCCAGTGAACAAACAACCAAAAGAACAAAAACGAAATAACACAGGGTGGTGCAAATGCAAAATGTTAGTTATAGGGGCCTGAGAGATCCATGACCAAAGGGCCGAACTAATTAGTATTCACACTGGGGATCTAGGGAGTGGCCCAACAAGAAACGTACTGCTCCCACTCTATCATATAATTCACACTTAGGTACGCCTGGTGTTTTAAAAAAACAAGCTAACAGCTAGTTCATAGTCAAGAGCTGTTTTATATGTTGATGAATGTGTGCGTAATGAACTCGCTTAAAAGGGAGAAATCCTTTTTTAGGATGAGAACCCTCACTCACCCGAGGGTGAAATGCTTCATCATTGGGTCCCCTCCTCACACCCGGACCCTGAAGTCTATGGTGTGGGCTACAACTCCCCTAGTTGGGAGGAGAAAAGGTGTTTTGATGAGTGATGGAATAAGGTGAGTGAGGGACAGAGTGCAAGTGACTATACAGTGTAGGGATCGTTAAAACTAGCTCCAGAGGGCCAAAATTGCTTTATTCCTTAGGTCCACTGGGATAGATTTAAAAAGAGGACCGTGGTTGTAAACCAAATATACCCCTCTCAATGGTCAACATGTTTCTGCCCGTAGGTGGTCCCCAAAAGGGCTTCCAGGGCATTCATCAGGACCCAAGGTGTTAGTCACTCTGTTTGCAGTGTTTATAAATAAAAAATATAATATACTGGCCAGTCGAGGATTAAGATGGCCAAAAAGATGGAGGCCCGTGTGTGTGATGGGTCCACCGTCATTCTAGAAAATCAAAGAAGGAAAGAAAGAATAAATCAAAATTGCCAGTCAATTCTATAAACAACTCCAACGGCCTTACTCCGTGACAGAGTAGACACACCATAGCCAAACCTATGGTCCACACAAATATAAATCGGGTGGTTGGAACACGGCATTGGCATTGCGACAGAGTTCCCTCTCTGCCAACACATAAATTAGCCCATAAATCTGTTAAAATCTGCTGAGGAACTGCAAAAGCATCTGTGAACATTTTAAATAATTTTTCTCTGCGGAGAATCATATTCTCCTACATTTTCACCTGTTTTACTTGTGTTCACCTCCCCGCCCACCCGTGGAAGGGATTTGCTATCAATCATGTCGGGTGTCAATTTCTGACCTTTTTCCATGGTGGCAAGGGCTCAAAATAAATCTGCAAATTTGTAATTTTACAGGTCAGTATTTTATTTTTGGAACACCCCTCTCCACCTCTCTGAGTAGGTTTGCTCACAGATAATATCTTCCTGCGAGTAAATAATTTTATCAGTGCAAAACCAAAATTAATGAAATGTATTTATGGTTCTGTACTAAAAAGTAAATGTTATTTTAACATGTAAACCAAACTTACACTCAAAAGGAGTTGTTAATGAGGCCTCAGTGTGTAGTTCATAAGTGGTAATAAACTTAAAGGACCCAATTCACACACTGCACATTGTATACTGTAAAGTAGTGTTGTTTGTATAACAAAATGCAGTTCACAAACCTACAGCTGGCGATCTTCGCCTCTCCTACAATTATTTTCAGATCTCCTGTTACCTCCAGTGAGACCCACACAGCTGGATTGCTGAGGGGTCATCAGAGGCCACGCCCCCTTCCTCCACCACTCTGCAAATGCGCCTCCATGCCCACTCCTGTTTGGGGGAAGAAGTCCACTTTAGTCCTGAGGCACTCACGAAACAAAGGGTCCTCCGACCATCTCTCAGCAATACCAATGTGGGACTTACTGGAGGTAACAGGAGGCCTTGTTGGCCCCTAAGGACCCTCACCAGCAAAGGGCACTTCCCCGGGGAGGTGATGGAAATTTGGCAGAAAGGTAGCTCTTAGTCCAGAAAGCGCTCTTTTTTTGTTAAATGGTGTAAATCCATTCAGTAGTTGCTGAGAAATTTAAAGAATTTTCCAGTTGTATATATAGGGATGCAGTGGATCCGTGACCCCTCCCGATCTCGTGCTAAGATCTGATTCTGATCTTGTGACTGATCTTGTGACTCGGTTGAACCAAGTCATATAAAACAAGCACTAAAACACAAGTGCGGCCCCGCGCCGTGGCCGCAAAAGTGAAAGGGGAGGGGTGGGGGAGTGCGATTCCCTTGCGGGAGCGAGCGGCGCCAGGAGCGATAATTGCTACCATATGGCGCCAGCTGCTCGCTCCCGCAAGTGAATCGCCAAACGTGCATGCGTTGCCATTGAAGGCAATGGAACGCGTGCACGTTTTTGGCTGAAACGCCGAATCGATTGCAAAAGGTCTTTTTGCCTATGCAGCGCATGCGCGCTGCGTAGGCGAGACCTAAAAAGATTTTTTTTTTAAAAAGGGAGAAGGGTAGAAACACCCTGACCCCCTAGGCCATTAGGGGGGGTCCCATGGGGACACCCCAGGGCCAGAAAAGCATAAAAAAATCATCAGGAGTCACGCTGCATCCATGACTCATGCCGAAATAAAAAAACTAAGCTCTTTGTTAAATATTGGCACCCGGGTGGGCCAGGTCCGGGGGGAGTTTTTATAGTAATGTGGAGGTGCCCATGCAGCACCCCCGTGCCCTGGGGACCGCCACCTCCCAGCAGGAAATATATGTAACCTTCTTCAGGGGCCCGCATGGCCCCCCACAGCCCAAGGTACCACCATCTCCCCAGTGCTATTGAATAAAATTAATGTGCGGGAGGCCCATATGGCCTCCCCCGCAGCCCCGGGGGCTGCCACCTCCCTGGGGCTAATAATGTATTAAAGAATGGGGCCCACTAGGCCCACCCGCAGCTTTGGGGACCGTCACCTCCTGGGGCTATAAATAATAAATCCAAATGCGGGGGGGCTACGTGCCACAGGGACCACCACCTCCCCGTGGCTCAATATGCAGGAAGTCTGTTGCTGACCCTCGGCCTTGGAGATCACCACCTCCCCAGGTCAAATTTGAACAAAGGAGGGGGGGCGTGCAGCCCCCCTTGTGAAGCCCTAGATGGCCTTGGGGACCACTACCCCCCCCCCCAGGGCCGGATCCAGCAATGTCCTGAGGTGCCAACATCCGGGACTTTGCAGATGGCTATGACATGGCGGAAGCACTGCTGAAGCCATGCCTTAGCAAACAGTGCTCCGCTTTTAGCCCACCAAAGGCAGTGGCTGCCCTGGGTGGAACCAGGGCACCCACACTACAGGCTGGGCCCCGGGGAATGGGGTCCCCAGGGCCAAAATCAGAGACCTCACGCATGCAGTCACTCATATAATCGAACACTCACCTTTACTGCTTTTCACATATGCAGTTACTTACCTATATACAACTAACACATCCACTCACTCACTCACCGACACAGCCGTACACACACTCAGTCACCCGTATACAGCCCCTCACACATGTACCCACTAACCCCTACAGCCACTGACTCACCCACTCACTCATCCATACAGGCAGTCAGACACCCCCTGACCCACCCACACAGACACTCAGACAGCCAAACAGATATTCACACAGTTAATCACCCATACAGCCGCCACTCACATGCCCACTCACACACCCATACAACCACTTAGACACCAACTGACAGAAAGATACAGATAGTCACACAGCCAGTCACTCATCCATGCATTCACTGAGAGACTTAATCACTCACATATAAAGTCAGTCATGCACCCACTGAATCATCCATACAGGCACTCATATACCCACTGATTCACCAATACACCTTGGTATATATTTAACACTCATAAACCTTTTAAAAACACTCACAGTCACTGAATGAAGTCATCAGTGATGTTACTGACCATGCTATGAGTGATGTAATATGTGAGGTCATAAGCAGGTCATTGCAGGGGCAAGCTCACTAACTATAACTGCAAAATTTCACTGGTTTTGTAATAGTGAAATCTGAGCCTAACTAGAACGACCCTGTAACTTTAGTTTTTTTCTGTGAAATATAGATAGATAGATAGATAGATAGATAGATAGATAGATAGATAGATAGATAGATAGATAGATAGATAGATAGATAGATAGATATAGATATATCCTACTGGCGGCCGGCAGTAGGTAGTAATAGTTAGGACCATGTTTCCATAGGAACAGCATTTTTTGACTTGCCTATATGTAGGGCGCTAGTTCTTCATGAAATTTACCAACCAAAGTGCCCTGGTGATTCTAGTTGTGCTCAGAAAGTTTAGGGGCAATCCGTCAAGCGAAGGCTGAAAAAAAGGGGGGTCAAAAAAAGTGCATTTCCCATGTTAATTTCCATAGACACTTTAGTCACGACTACAGCTCGAAGTGCTGGACTGAATTACTCCAAATTTGGCATAAGGGTATAGCTCTTGGTCCAGAAAGAACCCTTTTTGTTAAATGGTGTAAATCCATTCAGCAGTTTTTGAGAAATTAAAAAGCAAACAAATTTGCATATATAGGGAGGCGGATCCTCCGAGGATCCGACAGTCCCCATGCTGATATGTGATTTGCTGCCAACACTTCAACCAGGAAGTGTTGGGAGCCATCTTTGGACTCGACTGAAGCTGAGTTCCACAAAAAACTGTTAAAAAAAGAGAAGAGGGCAGGGTAGGAATACCCTGACTCCCTAGGCCTCTTGGGGGTGGGGGTTCCACAGGGGCCCTGCCTGGGGCAACAAAGCAAAAAAAAATGTGGTGAGAGTCACGCTGGATCTGCGGCTCCCGCTGAAAAATAGAAAAAAAATAAACATGGTCTTGCAACCTTCTCTAATGTTTAGCCAGGTCCTGTGGGCATGCAGAATATTAAAAAAGGAGGAGGCGCACAGGGCCCCCTCCTGAAGCTCTTTTAAGCCCCAGTGACCACCACCTTCCTAGGGCTTATCTTTGTCTTACTGGGGGCCACATAGCCTCCCACGTCCCAAGCACCACCACCTCCCCGGGGCTAACTGCATAGAAATCGGAGGGTCAAAACGGAAACCCCATGCCCGGGGACCACTACATCCCCAGGGCAAACTTAATAGTAATAGGGAGTCCTCGCAGACCCCCCTGGCTCTAGGGACCACCATCTCCCTGGGGCCAAAATGCCACTTTAATAATGGGAGAGGGGCCGTGCGGTCCCTCTCACCCGCCATATACGGCCCAGTGACCACCAACCCCCAGTACCGGCTCATAAACCACAAAGGAAGAGGGCCGCGCAACCCCCTTCAGGAGCTACACATGGTCCTGCGGACCGCCACCCCCTCAGGGCCAGCTCCTGCTATGTCCCGGGATGCCTACCCCAGAGACATAGCTTAATGCGGCGGGAGGACCGCAGTGGCAGATGTTGGGTGGACCACAACTGACGGTCGGTAGGTCTGGGGGTCTCTCAAAGGGGCTTGGCCGATGTAATTAAGGACGTGGCTTAAAACACGTATGCCAAAAGTCTGTGCTTGGCATTGTGGGACACCCGACTGGTATTTTGCTTCTTCTGTCATTGCATCCAGACATATAATACAACAAGTAACATTGAAATGCTCACTCTCAAAAGTGGCCACCGGCAACAAGCTCTGTGTCCTTTAAATGCCCAAAATAAAAGCTCTGCGTCTTTTAAATGTCCAAAATAAATGGATACCATGCCATATTGCATCAGGTGTTTGTACCCGAAATACAGCTCGGCGATGCACCATGCAAAGTTGCCTTGTGATGTAATATTATTTAACTATATGCTTCTTTTTAAATCATGAACACGATGTATGGTTTTTTTAAATACATATTTTTATTGCAGAGTTCAATGATCACATAATCTGCATCATAAATATTAAATATACGACTTTGAATGTGCCTAAAATATAACATACATGATACCTGCCTATTCTATCTGACACATTATATATTACATATCTCATATTCTGTATAAACAAGTACATAAACAAGCATTTGCAATGCAAATTGGTCTCGCATTTGTGAGAGTTAGAGTTATTTGGATTATTAATGACAATGTTTTTTACCTAAGTGTTTTGGATTGGAGTGGATGTATGTGGTGTGTAGTGGAATTATGTGGATTGGAATTATTAGTTGTGAAATTGTATGTAGTGGAATTGTGTTGTATGGAGGTGAATTTTGTAGTGGAATTATGTGGCATGGTGTGCAGTGGAATTATGTGAATAGTAATTATGTGGTATTGAGTTTAGTGAAATTATGTGGAGTGTGATTGTGTGTTATGGAGTGTACTTATGTGGAATTGTATTTTGTATATGTAGTGGAGTTTAATTAAGTGGTGTGCTGTTGAATTTTGTGGCATGATATGGAATTTCGTGGTGTGGATTGGATGAATGTGGTGTGTTGAGTAGTTGTGTTGCAGAGTTGAATTACGTGGCTTTGTCTTGAATTATGTGGTGTGGATTGTCAATGTGTGGAGTTGAATAGTGTGGTATGGAACTGTGTAGATAATGAATAATACGTTGTCCAAAGCAGCACACTATAGAAGCAACCACATTAAAACATCACGCCAGATGACCCATGCCAAACAGCAAGTATTGAAGAACACATGCACACGACAGCACGCATACATCGGATAGAACTCCTCTACTATAACCCTGGCACACTGATCCTCAATTTATTGGTGTGTGCATACCAGAACTATGCAGCAACCGTTAGTCCAGGCAGCACAGAGTACTGCTGCAAAACATATTGTAGACAGCTTAGAGCCATGTGGCTCTCACAGCTTAAAAACTAAAAGAAGGAAATGAGCAGTAACATAACATAATCCAATGTATTTCATTCTGAAGATGAAACATGTTGCTGTTTCCAGAACTTGAATTGGAAATATAGAAGTGTAGTTATGCACTATTCAGAATACCTGTTTGTTCCTGAGAAGTGCAAGTAAGCTCCTATTAAATGTATTGCAGCAGTACTAAGAAGTGGTACTATACATGGCAGTATTGGACAAGGGGTGGTGTGAGTTTTTTGTGTGAGAGGTGGGCAGCTGGGAGAGGAGGGGCATTTGTTAATAAGGGAGAGGTTGCTGAGCAGTACCTTTACCTACTTGCGCTAAGAAAGCTGTTGGTTTTATGTAAGGCCACGTGTGCTGAGCTCCCAAGCCAAGTGAATATTACAGCGCAGGTCACACGCTCCATGCATGTCGGTGGGACTGTGAAAGCATGCCAGGTACATTTAACTGTAAGCTGTTCACTTAGTGCGAGGCAAACAAGAGCGGCAATACTCAAGATTGTAAATATGAGCACTGATAAGGGCTGGGCTTGTCTATTTTTCCAGAGAAATCCAGAGCTGTCCTAATAATCCTGCCTGCTGGCTGTGATGGAAGATGGTGCGTGGCAGCAGGGGTCCGTGTGGCATAGTCCTGCACTTTTATCCAAGAAATACTGCCAGTTTCATGTGCACATACAATTTGCAGAGTGTGTCAGACTTCGGCCCACCCAGATATTAACACAAATGATGGCATGTTTTTGGACACCTGTGACTAAGGGGACTGACACAAAAATGATTTTTTTAAATATTTTTTACATTGTCTTACGGAACAGACTAAACCACAATATAACTTATACTTGTATGATGCTCCTGCAAAAATGTTTCCTTACATTACAACATTAATGTTATGTTGTCTATGAATAATGAACATCTTTTTGCTAGAAAAATAGATTAAACACATCTTAGCTGAAAAAAATGACTGGGAGCTTAAGAAAATGGCCGAAAAACGTCCTTTTTTCAGGTATATTAAGCTCTTTGGAACACTGAGGGGCCGATTCCGATCTCGGCCGGTAGGGCTCCGAATCGGATTCGGCTTAACCGGATCCGATTCGGAGCCCTATTGCCCGACCGATTCGTACGCGCGTCCGGGCGAGCGAGCGAGTTCGATGCGAAATCGCCGACCGACTCGTCCGGGTGTCCCGACCGCTCCGACCGACTCGTTCCCGGGTCTAACCGCACCGACCGACTCAACTCACACTGCGCAATGGAGACGTTCCCCGGCCGGGTAAGTACGATGCCCGCCGCGAGCAGTCCGACCGAGCCGCGCCGTCCGGCTCAGAGGAGCAGTCGGAGCCGTACTTTGGGGGTCTGTGTCGGACCCCCCTGTACGCGTAGCCGTGCGAGTCGCACACAGGGGGGACCCATGGGTCCCCCCTATCTGTGCGTGTATGGTGCGAGTCGATTCGCCGCGTACACGCTGTAGGGGGCGCCCTTGTCCACCTCGCACCCATTGAGTCAATGGGAGCCCGCGTACGCGTTGTACGACAGGCTCCCATTGACTTCAATGGGAGTCCGACCGACTCAAGTCCGATGGCATACGTGTGCATCGTACTCGTTCGGTCGGGCTGCACGAGTCCGATTTGGTCGGAAATCTCTCCGGGTCCGGCTCGGTCGGAGAGATTTCCGGCCCGAGTCGGAATCGGCCCCTGAATGGGAACCTGGATGGTACTTTAAGAACTATGATGTACCGGCATGGAACTCACAAAAGTGGTTGTCCCAGGGTCCACCAGAACAGTGCTTTAAACAGGAAGAGACAGAATTTAATTTTGATTTGCTAGTTAGATCTTCTTTTGTGTCCCAAAAACAGGCCGCCAGGCACTCATGTGAAAGCTGGAATGAGCTACAGGCAGGCAGAAGGCCATCAAACCGACTGTCCGCTGAGACCAAGTAGACGCATATTGTGAAACGGATGTTTGTTTCAGTGATGTGGTGGGTCATCAGCAGGGACAAAAAGAGCTATTCTAGCCTTTAGTATAAGGCTGATCCTGTAACCTAATGCTTTTGAGTTAAACACTGAACAGACATGAACTAGATGACAGATACAATATCCTGGTGAAAGGGTGTCCAGAACCGGCAGTGGTTTGTGAAATGGAAAACTGCATTGTTTTTCAGCTATCTAGGTAGCAACATTTTAGGACCTCGTAGGGGTGATGTGCACTGGCAAACCAGCCAGTGCTTTGGAAATGGCACCTGGAATGGCATGATGGAAGGGCCCTGCATAGCCGTGTGATTGTGGAAAGATCTTGTATAAGAGCATGCTAAGTTTTTCCCCTTGTGAACTTTTTTACAAACTCTGGAAAACTCACAAAGATTGTGATGTATATATTATGGGTAACATTTTGGCACTGTGGGTGTAATGCAACATTTCACTTTCAGTGGGACATGCCTTTCAAAGAATAGCTTTGGAAAGAAAAGTAAAGGGGCCAGTAGCCATGGAAGGATACTAATGAAGACATGGCCGTCATGAGGAGGGACTAACAGGCCTAAAACCAATCGGAAGGCAGCATTTAGGACCTAAACCAATGAAAAAGATGGGCGGAGAGTGGGCGGAGCTTCCACGAAGCATCCACGCTATACTGAATACTGCATGCCTCGCAAATCGAGCAGCGCATGCGCGCTGCCGCTACAGGCTCGACCTAAAAATACATTCTGGCAGAGGATTCCTTTTTAACATTGCGATATAATATGTATATCGTGTATAACATAGAAAGTTGTATTGCACATTTTCTCTAGTGCACCTGCCCTAATAGCCATATATTTTCAAAGTAGAAACTTTTATGTTACACCCCGGCTTCTTACTTTACTCTTTTTAAAAGAAAGACCCCCATATCAATTTATACTGAGAATATGAACCCAACCTTAAGGCATTCCTTTTTTCCATTTCCTCAACACTGCGCATTTTATTTAACCACTGTTGAAGCGTTGGGGTGACTTCCTTATGCCAGTTCTTGGATATCAAGGATCTGTCTACAAGTGCAATAATAAATAACCGTTTCTCCTGCAATGGGCTAATGTGCATTCTGATGAGTATCCTAAAACGGCGGTCTGGGCATCTAAGAGCATCCCTGATTCCAAATTGCGAGAGCAATATCTCTCAATTTCTTCCCAAAAGTGTTTTATTTTCGGGCAATTCCAAATAATATGGGTCCAGCTGCCCTCCCCTTGTATTAAGCATCTAAAACACGAATCAGGTATTTGAGGATATAATTTATGCAAAAAAACAGGAGTTTTATATAATAAACATTTGGCATAGAATTGCATTCTTCTAAAATGTGCTCCCTTCAATAATGTAGCATTACAGTTATTGATCTTATTCCAGGCTGCCACTGGAAGTTGAATCTTTTCCTTAGCCTGCCACTTATCCTGTGCTTTCCGATATAGTTGCGTAGCGATATTCTTTCTTAAGATAGATATCCAGCAGCTGATAGATCTACATATAATAGACTCTATCAAATCTTCCCATAAAATCCAATCTTGACACTAGCAGCGCCAAGTCGATATCTTTTAAGAAGTGTCTAATCTGTACATACGACCACTTTAATATTTCCTTAAATTATCGAATGCCAGACCCGATCTCCCCCCAATTCTTCCAGGCATCCTTATTAATAAAAGCAAAAATCGTACTATAACCATTACTTTCCCATTTTTGTACAATGTTTTTCTCTATCAAGAGCCAGTCTTCTCCAACTAGGTCGGTTAAGGACGTAGACCCATTAATAAACGATATATTATAAAACTTAAATAATTGTGTTTTCTGCTTTATTAGCAATTGTAGGGCCTTATATCTAATTTTCTTGGGGTTTTTGCAAGTCTTAAAAAGTCTAAGGGGCATATTATCAACGGCCAGCGATAATTATCGCTGGCCGTGCTTAGCGTGAGGAATCCTATCGCCGGCTATCGCTGGAAATTATCGCCATGCTAGCGCTGTATTAACAACGCTTAGCGCAAAGGCGATAATTTTCCAGTGATAGCGATGTTTCCATGGAACATCGCTGGTTTTCCAGCGATGTCCCATGGAAAACGGCGATATACTTGGCGATAGGGCCTGTGGTCTTAGCCACACAATCCACCCCCATGTTATGTATGCCTTAGTCAGGAATTTAGCAGACGTTAAATTCCTGCGTTAAGGCATACTTAACGCAATTTAAAATATCGCTAACCCACGTTGCTAATATGGCGATACCTGGGTTAGCGATATTTCCCCTGTTGCTGTCACAGGCACGCCCCTTTGCATCTCATTAGCGATGCGATGGGAGGCGTGCTGAAAACGGACGCTAAGTCAGGAATCACGCGCTAGCGTGTCCTTGTTAATTCGGCGATAAAATTATCGCCGCTTTTCGTCCGAAAACGGACGCTAAAGCGGCGATAATTCATTAACGCCGCCTTGTTAATATGCCCCTCAGATTTTATACTCTTGTAAAATCCTTTCTATTAAAAAGTTATCTATATCAGGCATCTCGATGGATCTAAAAAATCTAAAAGTATTATGTTCAAAATTCGCGTAGTATTAATACGATGTATGTTGTCTTGCCTAAACAAAATGGACATTATCATTTTCATGCATTTTCTTTTGTGTCATTTCTATTCTTCCGTATTGATGGTCACAATTATTCACATATATTTCTCAGTCTGTTAGTCGTTATATTTTTAAATTGTACCATTCACACATTCGGGGAGCCTTGCTTCCTTGCCTTCTCTAACCACGCACGATGTTAGTTTCAATATTTCCACGAGCAAAAACAATTTCGTAGGTCATTTTCTTTCTAGTTGAAGTAACCATGTTGCGTCTTTGTAAAAATGTCATTTTTTATGTCATTGAAATATCTATAATGGTTCCAACGAACTCTACATTTATATTTATTCCCCAGTCGTTTCACGATTCACACAAATGAGTTCCCATTTGGTGCAACTGAAATAAACCTCTTATCACTATATCAACACATATTTTGGAGTGCTGCCTGTTCTCTATTTTCATGTTGCTACCAGGAGGCAGCGGGCAGACCTTCAGATGGGCAATGACAGCCTTTTATATTAAGAACCCTGAGGGTAAGGTAAAAATGGAGAGCCCGATAGAGATCCGTCTCAGCACCTGCTTTTAGAAATGCTGATGCTGAGCACCGGCAGGACCCGGCCCCCTTAAAGCCCTGAGTTCAGGTATTATTTTTCTTGGGATTTCTACTGCATTGCCAACAACCTAACAACACAGAGTAGCTGATCTAAAAGTGGGTTGTTTAACCCTTACAAAGGCATGTAAATATCCCCATATCGACAACAGTTACAAATTAGGGGCCAGATACATTAAGCATGTTAACAGTCACAAAGGCTTTGATTCAGCGTTTGCAACTATTTAATTGCTTTTCTTGTTTACTGATCCCATTTTAGGAGTTGGAAAAGTTTTCCAACTCTTAAAATGGGATTCCATATGGATACTAATTTGGTATCTTAAAGGGACATGTCATAGGCATCCTTCCCATAAAACGAACTGGTATGCAATGTATCAGTGTTTTGCGAATTCAATTATTTCGGACAACATTGATATTTTACCTACACCTCAAAGGAGATTTTAAACCAATTTGCAAAATGACCCCATCCCTTTTGTGAATGTCAAAAAATGTTTAAGAGGAGAGAATGGTCCACGGGATCTCCATCTCCACTTAAACAAACAAACAAAAGGTTTGCTTTGTTAAAGGGCAATCAGAAACATGGTGATCTTTGGACCCCAGTAGGCCACTATACCTGTGATGGCATTGAATCATATTAATTCACAATTTGTGACCTACCTCGTTAATATGCGTGAGGTATATTAAATTCTGACTCCCTATAATTTGGATTTTTAAGAACCAGCTCATTAACACATAGGTCAGTTGCAAAAATACTGGTGGCAGTTTGCAAACAGTATTTTACAACCTAATGTCAATACATGTGACCCGCAGTTATGTATTTCTTTTGCCTTTTGTGTGTTGCTGTTATGTTATAGGCCATTTATCTAGCGCACGTTCACCGAAAGGGCTCTTGGCGCTGGGTTAGGAGCCGTCATCAGATCAGGTATTTAACTACTGTATGCCTGAGAAAATAGCCAAGTTTTCAGCATTCTTCTGAAGCACGTGTAGTTATTTGCTAGTCTGATTGCAATAGGAAGTTAGTTCCAAACCTGAGGACCTCGAACCGAGAAGCGTAGTCCTCCCAATCTCTTTCATTTGAATCTCGGGTTCATTTGGGCTGACCTAAAGATGCATTTCAGTGAATATTTTTGAATTTTAGCAGATATGGACATTTGAAGATGATACAACCTGTTTTAAAAATGGTTCGTTGGGTCCCTGCGAGCCAATGTAACTTTAGCATTAATGGTTTAATGTGGCAGTGTTGTGGTTGTTGAAAAAGGATTCTTGCTGCTTGGTTTTGCGCCATTTGGTTTTGCGCCAATTTGCTGTTCTGCAGTTTTAATTGGAAAACTAAACTATAAGTCCCAGAACTACCAAATATCCAACACTAAATTAGCTACTCACACCTTACCTGGGACATCTTGATCACCGCAAGTAACAGAAACACCAACATATATTGAATAATATATACCCAACTTCAAGTCACCTCAGAGCTCCATGAGACATATAGTCAGATCGCTTGTGGCTTTGCGCCTCTCTGGAGAAGCAGAACTCCTACCTGACATGAAATATCTATATAGTGTATAATTGGGGATACTTTATCTCATATATTTTGCTATCTCCATAATAGCAAAAAAAGGTCATAGTGAATTTAGAATCCACTTTGCCATTTACCTCACATCACACCCCTAGAAATATGTGGCCCATTTCTGAAAGATGGTCTATTAAAATTGGGTGATATAGTTCCACAGAAATTCTGCAGTATTCAGAGCTGATACCACTTTCAAAGGGTTTAATCTTCAATGTGTCTAAATAAATCAAAGCTTAACAGTGGTAAAACTGAAATATTGGCCCCATTCAGATCCTCACCTATCTGGCACACATCTTTGTAGTCTGCGTGCCTGGGTTATAAACCTAACCCCAGACAATGTGGTAAGAGTCTGGTCATCAAAATTGATTCGGATGTATAATTATAAAAACAAGTCAGTGTATTTCTTTCCCACCTAAGCACTTTTAAACGTATTCCACCTTTGTTCACCTTTACACATCGAGTACAAATTAATAATGCATTCATTTCTTCAAGACTCGACAAGTGTAATGTCATTTATCTTGACTTTCCTGACAAAACTAAAAAAATACTTCAAATGGTAGAAAATGTAGCAGTAAGATTGATAAATCTAAAAAGAAAGCCCCAATTTCTTCTGCCATTTCACTTCTAGATTGGCTTCTAATTAAACAGAGTATCCTGTTATAGAGTGTCCGTTTAGTTCACAAAGCTTTGTAAGGTCCAACACAGAATTTTTCATCACAGAAATGTGTGCAATATCTGTTTACTCGCAAATTGAAATTCGAGACGCCGACCCTGTTTAGCGTCTGAAAATGTCTCTGGGCCGTGGTACATGCTCAGTGGCAGCTGTCGGACAGTAGAATGCTTTCCATTTGGCACTAAGTAATCAAAACCTCTTCGAGCAAATTCAGAAAACTGCAGACAATTTTACTTTTTACTAATTGAATTTAATACGGTACTCCTTTTTTTGGTCAGGGCAACATATCTTCAATGCAATGTTCAGATTGGATGTTTTTAGCACCGTGATACCCCAGGGGTGAACTCTGCGCTTTATAAATCGCGGAAATTAGAAAAAAAAATAAACTAGCAACCAGGGTAGCAGGTGTGATTTACCATTGGCCACCAATTGATGTCCATGTCCAGGAGGTTGTCTCTCCTGTGATGCCAGCCAATCTCCATTATTTTAGATTTGTTTTAGTTTATCTTGAGGTGGTTGGCGTAAAAATGTGTATTCACCATCTGTAGCGGGAATTGCGAGCCCTTTGTGTGTAGGCAACAGACATGGAATCATCCATAACATGAAGCCGCGGCGGCTCCTCCGCTAAGGCCTCACTGAACAAATGGAAAAATACAATGATAACTATTGTTATTATCATTTTATTTTTCCAATTGCAGTCAGTGGCTCTCGGGGCGGGGCGGGGATGGCCAGAGCAGGGAGGGGAGTGGTTTGCACTCCTTAAGTGCACATGACTGCTTGGCTGGCCCTCTTGGGCCGGTCAAAGAGTCCTGCGCACTTTGCATCTTCCCCACCAGGCTGCATTACACAGCCTGGTGAGGAACATGCAAAGCCTCCCATTCCCCATCTGAACGCTAAACCATGGCTTCAATCACAATGCTGCATTGCAGCGTTGTGATTGGCTCAGCGGAGCTATGGAGCCCGAGTGCTTCCTGGTGCCAGCTGGGACTGCAGGAAAAAGGAAGATGACAGAGGATGGAGGAGAGGCGGGGTCAGCCATTCCAGGTGAGTGTTTTTTTTTTCTTTTTTCATCGTCCACCCCCCCCGCCCGAACAAGCCCCACCACCCGGGTCCGGTAGCAGTCGCTACTGACATTAGGATGGGTTCCAGAAAGTCACCCACTGCAAGTACATGCATTATGCTTCTAAAATAGTCTTATACATATGGTTCTATGTCACTATGTCGAAGTCGACAATATTGACCTATATTAATACCATATCCACTACTTCACCTACTGTTAAATCAACAGATAAGAATGCATTTACTGTTCTTAAATATACCTATACTTACCTCATGAAGGCTGCATAAGTGGAGTTAAGAACAGCAAATACACACTCCCCTTGCAATAAAGTAGTAGGTCAGAGCAGTGTATGCAATAGTATTACCATTTGATTTACTACGGGAGACATAACGTGTATTTGTAAAGCTGCACATTCACCCGTAGGTATCTTGGCGCTGAATAACAGATGTTTATTGTAACCCAACTGCATGGTACTCATTTTATAGATCTCAGATGGATGAAAGGCTGAGTGGACCAGCCAGGATTTGAACCTGTGACCAGGAGGACGAACACAGGACCGGGTATTGGATGCCTTACTCCACTGAGCCACCAGAAAAGGCAAAACTAATGCACACCAATATCTATTAAGGGTTATACCAGCAAAGACTGACTGTAATGTGCATGCAAGCATTATTTTTTACTAAACAGTATGTCACAAACTGGCACTAGGGCTCTGAATTTCATTTTACACAAGGACTCCAGTAGGAAGCTGTGTGTTTTATTATATTTTATATTTGTGCACGTCTGTTTATTTTGATATTTTTTATTGTTTTTTGAGCGTGCGCCCGCATACCCTTCCCGTTGATGCCAGCCTCCTCTCCAGATGGCTGGATCAAGGTTCCTCTGAGTTGCACTGTGTGGCTTGTGCGTTTCCAGGCTCTTGTTCTGCAAGTCTCATGATAACCCCAAGTTGAGGGAATTTTCACTCTATCCTCTGTACTTTCATGAATGAATTATCCTATTGCCTTGCAGGTACACGTGTCACTGTTGGCACTGTTGTGTTTGCTTTCTGTGTATTATTTAACTGATTGCAATATTTAGGTTTAAAAACATTTTTATGAATTACCAAATAGATACCCTATATTGATGAGAAAGTTATAATCTTTCATTTTTCGGGACATTGTCTGGACCACGCTTAGCAAAGCATATTATTTAAATTGGTTCCGGGTCTTTTCCATTCTATGAATGACCTTTGTGAACAATGGTACGTTCAAATCTTAGAACAGATTCTTAACATTGTATACAATTTGTCATTGAGGCTTGGTTTCGCTACTGCGTGTGTCTTTTCTACTCTAAATACTGCTCGGTAAACCCATATGAGAATACTGCTTCTGACTTTGAGAATACTGGTGTAAATTACCATTATTGCAAGGTATTTATGTTTGGAACTGTGTTTTATGTTTTCATAATTTGCATATCTCTGTAAATACATTTCGCAATCACGTGAGGGACTATGAAAAGTGTAGTGTGCGCCTTGGCGTTTGTCCTCTATCGTGGCTGTGATGTGCACTGTTCCTGCACTCATCCACGTACCCTCTCTTGACTTTAGCTTTGGACTACTCCCCTACATCTACCCAGAAAGTCACGGATGTAAAGTGAGACCCAGGTTTGGTTGAGGACCTTTTTCTTGAGTGGTGGTGACCAAGTGTCCTTAGGTTGCCCACTGTGGACAGCTTAGTGACGATTGTCACTGCATGCTTCTGTGAAGGTAGCCTGACAATGGTTATTAGGCTGGGCAACTGTCACCACGAATGAGCTGCCAAGTCAAAGTCAAAGGTTTGCACATGCAGAGCAAACTGGAGCTCTCCCTGTGCAAATCTGGTGCTTCCCCATATTTAAAGGTGGTGGGGAATTGCGGATTTGTCCAGTGATTTACAACAGGTTTCTTAGTCCACCAAAGCCTAAGTAAGCCCTTAAGATTACAAAAGGGTGTAAGAAACCTGATTTTTTGACAGTCACTTTTGGAGCTGCAGATTGGAATTTCCAATCATTAAAATTAGCTAAACAGCAGTCTCAGCTTCTTATAGACATAAACAATGTGCAGAAACTCAGATTGAACTGTAAAAAATAAGTTTAGAGGAGTAAAATAACGTTTTAAATGGAAGAAATAGCATCTATATATCAATTTTTGGGATAGGCATTGCTGGCATTTTTACTGCTATTCAGTCTTCCATTGTCTATGCTCTGACTGTTAAAAAGGTGTAAAATTGGATGAAGTCAATTGGCATTATGACTTTAAAGAAAGGCCACAGTAAGATGGCGAAGGAAAATTGCTTAGTATTCACACTGGGGATTTAGTGACCCACTCGCTCTGCTTGGGTGGCTCTGGACCCCCGTCTTCTTCTTCCATTTCTGCCACTGCCCTGCCCAAAAAAAGGGAGGTGGTTGAAATGGCTGAATAGGGTATTCCCATGGCTGTTGGAGCCACCATGTGGCAGGTGGTGGTGGTGGTTGATTGTGCGCAAAGAATCCTCTGCCTCTGAATTGCCTGGGGCTCATTCTCAAGAGAGTCGCTTTAGCCACTGGAGTCTGAGCCTTCTGTGTTGCGCCATTCGTCTGAGTTTGAGATCCACTCGTCAGTCCCTTGACACCACCCCATTGCTCCTCGTCTGGTACTTTTGTGGGGAGTGCTGTGGTGTAGTCATCTGCAGGTATAGGTAAGCCTTTTCATGAGTAAATCTCTCCATATCTTTCTTCAACTTGTTGATTTTATATTTCAAGATCCCTTCCTTTGTCTCACTTAAGATCTTGTTGACTTCCTCCAGTGTCTTTTTTAAGGCAGCCAGAGGAACAGTGCATTTGATTTGTGATTTCAGTTGTTGAATTTCAATGAATAATATTTAAGCTGTCTCCTTGGCTGTATTTATCAGTAGGATCAACCAGTCCCTAGTGCATCTCCACAATACCAATGACCAATTTATCTTAAATATTTTGTTGTCCAATAAGTACCTGAGGTGCTATTTTGTTCTGTAAGTACTCCGTGAGGATCGCTGCATGCATCATTGTACGTTTGTGTTGTTTTTTTAGAGTAGACAGTTTTGCCCATTCTTCTGTCTGGGTGGGGGCTGTGGTAGGATTAATATCCATAAGACTAGGGGGCACATGCATCAAGCCTTTTTCCATTCGCAAATGGGCCAATTCGCAGAATCAGCCCGTTTGCGAATGGAAAAAGGCCTTTTCCTATGCATGTAGGTTTTAACATTCACAATTTAGGTAAGCGCAATTTTTTGATATTGCCTAAATTGCGAATGCATTTAGGGAATCGCAATTTGCTATTCCCTAATGCGCACTGTGCCTTTAGGAAACGCTAATTACCATCAACTTCAAGTTGATGGTAATATGTGGATGTATTGAAAAATGCACAAAACTGCATTTTTCAAAGTGCCATGTAGCGCACACATGCCCTTTGGGCATGTGTGTGCTTTACATGTGCACACTTACCTTTTTTTGGGGTGCTTCAGGGGGCATTAGGCCCCGGGCACTCCTTGGATTTGCATTCGCTAATTGCGATTACCAATTATCGCAATTGGCGGATGCAATACCATTCACATTACCTAATAGCGATTCGCATTTTCCAAATCGCTATTAGGTAATGTTAAGGAATCGCATTTTTTTGCGATTCCTACATGCATAGCATTTTGCGATTCTCAAATAGCGAATAGGTAAAATTCACTATTTGGGAATCGCAAAATGCGGGCTTGATGCATGTGCCCCCAGGTGTCTGTAGTATTGATTGAACCATACTCTTGTTATAGGCTAATCCTGGATTATCTGCCATGGTTTAGAAATTGCAATATGTCTGTCTAGGCCAGTGAACAAACAACCAAAAGAACAAAAAACGAAATAACACAGGGTGGTGCAAATGCAAAATGTTAGTTATAGGGGCCTGAGAGATCCATGACCAAAGGGCCGAACTAATTAGTATTCACACTAGAGATCTAGGGAGTGGCCCAACAAGAAACGTACTGCTCCCACTCTATCATATAATTCACACTTAGGTACGCCTGGTGTTTTAAAAAAACAAGCTAACAGCTAGTTCATAGTCAAGAGCTGTTTTATATGTTGATGAATGTGTGCGTAATGAACTCGCTTAAAAGGGAGAAATCCTTTTTTAGGAAGAGAACCCTCACTCACCCGAGGGTGACATGCTTCATTATTGGGTCCCCTCCTCACACGCGGACCCTGAAGTCTATGGTGTGGGCTACAACTCCCCTAGTTGGGAGGAGAAAAGGTGTTTTGATGAGTGATGGAATAAGGTGAGTGAGGGACAGAGTGCAAGTGACTATACAGTGTAGGGATCGTTAAAACTAGCTCCAGAGGGCCAAAATTGCTTTATTCCTTAGGTCCACTGGGATAGATTTAAAAAGAGGACCGGGGTTGTAAACCAAATATACCCCTCTCAATGGTCAACATGTTTCTGCCCATAGGTGGTCCCCAAAAGGGCTTCCAGGGCATTCATCAGGACCCAAGGTGTTAGTCACTCTGTTTGCAGTGTTTATAAATAAAAATATAATATACTGGCCAGTCGAGGATTAAGATGGCCAAAAGATGGAGGCCCGTGTGTGTGATGGGTCCACCGTCATTCTAGAAAATCAAAGAAGGAAAGAAAGAATAAATCAAAATTGCCAGTCAATTCTATAAACAACTCCAACGGCCTTACTCCGTGACAGAGTAGACACACCATAGCCAAACCTATGGTCCACACAAATATAAATCGGGTGGTTGGAACACGGCATTGGCATTGCGACAGAGTTCCCTCTCTGCCAACACATAAATTAGCCCATAAATCTGTTAAAATCTGCTGAGGAACTGCAAAAGCATTTGTGAACATTTTAAATAATTTTTCTCTGCGGAGAATCATATTCTCCTACATTTTCACCTGTTTTACTTGTGTTCACCTCCCCGCCCACCCGTGGAAGGGATTTGCTATCAATCATGTCGGGTGTCAATTTCTGACCTTTTTCCATGGTGGCAAGGGCTCAAAATAAATCTGCAAATTTGTAATTTTACAGGTCAGTATTTTATTTTTGGAACACCCCTCTCCACCTCTCTGAGTAGGTTTGCTCACAGATAATATCTTCCTGCGAGTAAATAATTTTATCAGTGCAAAACCAAAATTAATGAAATGTATTTATGGTTCTGTACTAAAAAGTAAATGTTATTTTAACATGTAAACCAAACTTACACTCAAAAGGAGTTGTTAATGAGGCCTCAGTGTGTAGTTCATAAGTGGTAATAAACTTAAAGGACCCAATTCACACACTGCACATTGTATACTGTAAAGTAGTGTTGTTTGTATCACAAAATGCAGTTCACAAACCTACAGCTGGCGATCTTCACCTCTCCTACAATTATTTTCAGATCTCCTGTTACCTCCAGTGAGACCCACACAGCTGGATTGCTGAGGGGTCATCAGAGGCCACGCCTCCTTCCTCCACCACTCTGCAAATGCGCCTCCATGCCCACTCCTGTTTGGGGGAAGAAGTCCACTTTAGTCCTGAGGCTCTCACGAAACAAAGGGTCCTCCGACCATCTCTCAGCAATACCAATGTGTGGCTTACTGGAGGTAACAGGAGGCCTTGTGGCCCCTAAGGACCCTCACCAGCAAAGGGCACTTCCCCGGGGAGGTGGTGGAAATTTGGTAGAAAGGTAGCTCTTAGTCCAGAAAGCGCTCTTTTTTTGTTAAATGGTGTAAATCCATTCAGTAGTTGCTGAGAAATTTAAAGAATTTTCCAGTTGTATATATAGGGATGCGGTGGATCCGCGACCCCTCCCGATCTCGTGCTAAGATCTGATTCTGATCTTGTGACTGATCTTGTGACTCGGTTGAACCAAGTCATATAAAAAAAGATTTTTTTTAAAAAAGGGAGAAGGGTAGAAAAACCCTGACCCCCTAGGCCTTTAGGGGGGGTCCCATGGGGACACCCCAGGGCCAAAAAAGCATTAAAAAAATCATCAGGAGTCACGCTGGATCCATGACTCATGCCGAAATAAAAAAACAAAGCTCTTTGTTAAATATTGGCACCCGGGTGGGCCAGGTCCGGGGGGAGTTTTTATAGTAATGTGGAGGTGCCCATGCAGCACCCCGTGCCCTGGGGACCGCCACCTCCCAGCAGGAAATATATGTAACCTTATGCAGGGGCGCGCATGGCCCCCCGCAGCCCCAGGTACCACCATCTCCCCAGTGCTATTGAATAAAATTAATGTGCGGGAGGCCCATATGGCCTCCCCCGCAGCCCCGGGGGCTGCCACCTCCCTGGGGCTAATAATGTATTAAAGAAGGGGGCCCACTAGGCCCACCCGCAGCTTTGGGGACCGTCACCTCCTGGGGCTATAAATAATAAATCCAAATGCGGGGGGGCTACGTGCCACAGGGACCACCACCTCCCCGTGGCTCAATATGCAGGAAGTCTGTTGCTGACCCTTGGCCTTGGAGATCACCACCTCCCCAGGTCAAATTTGAACAAAGGAGGGGGGGCGTGCAGCCCCCCTTGTGAAGCCCTAGATGGCCTTGGGGACCACTACCCCCCCCCAGGGCCGGATCCAGCAATATCCTGAGGTGCCAACATCCGGGACATTGCAGATGGCTATGACATGGCGGAAGCACTGCTCAAGCCATGCCTTAGCAAACAGTGCTCCGCTTTTAGCCCACCAAAGGCAGTGGCTGCCCTGGGTGGAACCAGGGTACCCACACTACAGGCTGGGCCCCGGGGAATGGGGTCCCCAGGGCCAGAATCAGAGACCTCACGCATGCAGTCACTCATATAATCGAACACTCACCTTTACTGCTTTTCACATATGCAGGTACTTACCTATATACAACTAACACATCCACTCACTCACTCACCGACACAGCCGTACACACACTCAGTCACCCATACAGCCCCTCACACATGTACCCACTAACCCATACAGCCACTGACTCACCCACTCACTCATCCATACAGGCAGTCAGACACCCCCTGACCCACCCACACAGACACTCAGACAGCCAAACAGGTATTCACACAGTTAATCACCCATACAGCCGCCACTCACTTGCCCACTCACACACCCATACAACCACTTAGACACCAACTGACAGAAAGATACAGATAGTCACACAGCCAGTCACTCATCCATGCATTCACTGAGAGACTTAATCACTCACATATAAAGTCAGTCATGCACCCACTGAATCATCCATACAGGCACTCATATACCCACTGATTCACCAATACACCTTGGTATATATTTAACACTCATAAACCTTTTAAAAACACTCACAGTCACTGAATGAAGTCGTCAGTGATGTTACTGACCATGCTATGAGTGATGTAATATGTGAGGTCATAAGCAGGTCATTGCAGGGGCAAGCTCACTAACTATAACTGCAAAATTTCACTGGTTTTGTAATAGTGAAATCTGAGCCTAACTAGAACGACCCTGTAACTTTAGTTTTTTTCTGTGAAATATAGATAGATAGATAGATAGATAGATAGATAGATAGATAGATAGATAGATAGATAGATAGATATAGATATATCCTACTGGCGGGCGGCAGTAGGTAGTAATAGTTAGGACCATGTTTCCATAGGAACAGCATTTTTGACTTGCCTATATGTAGGGCGCTAGTTCTTCATGAAATTTACCAACCAAAGTGCCCTGGTGATTCTAGTTGTGCTCGGAAAGTTTAGGGGCAATCCATCAAGCGAAGGCTGAGAAAAAGGGGGTCAAAAAAGTGCATTTCCCATGTTAATTTCCATAGACACTTTAGTCACGACTACAGCTCGAAGTGCTGGACTGAATTACTCCAAATTTGGCATAAGGGTATAGCTCTTGGTCCAGAAAGAACCCTTTTTGTTAAATGGTGTAAATCCATTCAGCAGTTTTTGAGAAATTAAAAAGCAAACAAATTTGCATATATAGAGGAGGCGGATCCTCCGAGGATCCGACAGTCCCCATGCTGATATGTGATTTGCTGCCAACACTTCAACCAGGAAGTGTTGGGAGCCATCTTTGGACTCAACTGAAGCTGAGTTCCACAAAAACTGTTAAAAAGAGAAGAGGGCAGGGTAGGAATACCCTGACTCCCTAGGCCTCTTGGGGGTGGGGGTTCCACAGGGGCCCTGCCTGGGGCAACAAAGCAAAAAAAATGTGGTGAGAGTCATGCTGGATCTGCGGCTCCCGCTGAAAAGTAGAAAAAAAATAAACATGGTCTTCCAACCTTCTCTAATGTTTAGCCAGGTCCTGTGGGCATGCAGAATATTAAAAAAGGAGGAGGCGCACAGGGCCCCCTCCTGAAGCTCTTTTAAGCCCCAGTGACCACTACCTTCCTAGGGCTTATCTTTGTCTTACTGGGGGCCACATAGCCTCCCACGTCCCAAGCACCACCACCTCCCCGGGGCTAACTGCATAGAAATCGGAGGATCAAAACGGAAACCCCATGCCCGGGGACCACTACATCCCCAGGACAAACTTAATAGTAATAGGGAGTCCTCACAGACCCCCCTGGCTCTAGGGACCACCATCTCCCTGGGGCCAAAATGCCACTTTAATAATGGGAGAGGGGCCGTGCGGTCCCTCTCACCCGCCATATACGGCCCAGTGACCACCAACCTCCAGTACCGGCTTATAAACCACAAAGGAAGAGGGCCGCGCAACCCCCTTCAGGAGCTACACATGGTCCTGCGGACCGCCACCCCCTCAGGGCCAGCTCCTGCTATGTCCCGGGATGCCTACCCCAGAGACATAGCTTAATGCGGCGGGAGGACCGCAGTGGCAGATGTTGGGTGGACCACAACTGACGGTCGGTAGGTTGTGGTCCACCTGACATCGTAATCAGGCCCATAATTTTCACAAAAAAGAACTGGGGCATATTGCTTCAGATGTGGTTCTAAAATGCATTTCGGCAATCATGTCTCATGTCCAACTTTGATGAAGAGGTGCAATAAGTACCATAAAGTAGGACACTTTCAAGGAGTTTGCAGGCGTGTTAGAGACAATACTGGGGTGGGTTCTGTGGACATTGTTTCCGTTGTGGAAGAGTGTTCAACGAATTTGTCCAGAGTAGTTCTCACACTTGATGTAGATTCTGAGGATGTGAAGCCCATTATTAAAGGTCCCTTATGTGATGTATATGTGGGCTCGGTTAGGCTTAACATGATGGCAGACTGTGGTGTACCCATAACGATTATTTCAGATACTTTGTTTAATCAAACATGGAGTAAAACCACTACTCTATGTGTACCTTAAGTTTCTCCCAAATCTTACTGTGATCTGGACATTCACATAATTGGTAACTTTATTGACATTATAAAATGTTTGGGCAGAGAGGTACGTACCAAGGTAGATGTAGCTGAAAAAGGGAAAATTATTGTAGGTTGGCGAGACCTAGCGAAGTTGGGTTTAATCCTGGTGCCTGGTTCACTGAATCCCATCAGACTAAACAATCTGATAGTGACATCTGTCATTGACAATTGTGACAAATAATGAATAGAACTTGGTCAAAAGTTCCCATAAGTTTTCAATAGTAAATTCCGCACTATTCATAAATTCGAGCACAGGATTAAGCTCAAGAAGAATGCCATTCCTGTGTCCCATAAAGTTAGACCTCTACCTCTTTCAGTAAGAATGGAAGTCATGGCACCTCTTGACAAATTATTTGCAGAAGGTGCTATTACATACACAGACTCTTCTGAGTGGGTAAGTCTCATTGTCATTTTACGAAAAAAGGATGGGGACATTAGACTTTGTGTGGATTTGCACACTCTAAACAAACATTAAGGGGCCGATTCCGATTCGGGCCGGAAAACGTACCGACCGACTCGGATCCGGAATTAATTCCGACCGACACGTACAGGTGCAGGCCGACCCGCAAAGTACGATGAGAAGCGTGCAAAATCCGACCGACTCGTACAGAACACAAGCCGAACGACCGAGCCGCGCGGAAAACAGCCATCCGGCCGGAAAACCACGCGAATCGAACCGACCGACAAGCACCAGGAATGAACCCGAATGAAACGTACCCGCGACCTCCTACCCGCCAAGTACGATGCAACGCGTGGAAAACACGACCGAGTCGCACGGAGCCCAAGCCGTACGACCGACACGCATACAAAACTGCGAGCAGAAGCAACCCAATACACCGCGTCCGACGCGTACGCAGCATAGAAAACAGCACAAACACAGCGTGAACGACTCGGAGAAGCTCGTACGAGACAACTGTAGGGTCCGACTCGGTCACAAGAACGTCTCCTACATGCACAAAAAGTACAAAGGGAAAAACACACAAAAAAAGGCCAAACAAGCAATTACAAAGCCAATAAATACTGGGGGGACAGGGAACAAAGACACACCCACAACTCCACCCATATAAAGGACACAAATCCCTACCATGATCCTTTGCAAATTCAAACTACCTGCCAGCACTGAACAGACAGCAACCACACACCCACCCACAGCTCATCCATCACACAAGCCACACACCATCAGCACCTCAACAAATAGCACCCTCACATACACCCAGCTAAACACACACTCACACACCCTCACCTGCACACCAACACACACATCACTCACCATCACCACCCATCACCATGCCCCCAAAGAAGAATCACAAGTTCCTAGATAGTGAATTGGAAGTCCTGGTAGATGAGATACTCAGGGTAGAGCCACAGCTGTTTGGTACACTGGTCCAACAGACACCCATGTCGCAGAAAACCAAGATGTGGGAGAGGATTGTCGACAGGGTGAACGCACAATCACCATGTTTGCGCACAAAGGGAGACATCCAGAACAGGTGGTATGACGTGCGCAGGAGGGTCAGGGAGCTGTTGAAGAAGGACTACCTCTTGAGCCAACACACCGGCAGTGGCCCTCCTGCCAAACCAGTATACCTCAGGCCCTGGGAGGAGAAGGTGCGGGCCATGCTACCACCAGTGAGCGTATATGGACTAGAAAACATCCCAGAGCCTGGTGAGTACATAACAAATGTACACAATATTGTGCGACAATACACACACATCACTGTCAAGGGGAGAGTCAAACCATGCACCCTTAGCAAATACACACCAACCAGAACAGAATCATCCCAAATTGTGTATGTCAGTCAGATAAACACAACACATGCCATCTCATAGTGATATGTAACTGTGTCATCACATGTACAAACACAACTACAACTACAGCTAGGCAGTGGCAGTAATATAACTAACAATCACATCCATACATGTAGGCACCACTACAACACCACCTCACAGTGAAGCCCACTGAAAGGAAGGAATCCTGTGTATGCTGGTCAAGTCAGTGTAGCCAATAGCATCATGGGAGTTGTAGTCACAGACATTGCCCACCCACACAATGCGCACATCAACACCACCATGCACCATGCTCACATCACAGGGAGTGGAAAACAACTGACAAGATGGCTGACACTGGCTACTGCTGTGGGGAGCACAAGGCCCTGCTGGCAACTGTGCACCAACCAACAGCAGGACACCACTGAATGACATCCTGAAAGACAACTTGCACTCCCTGCAATGGAAGCACGTTCCATGGTGGAATATCTGGCTGGGTGGGAAGGAGGACTGACAGCACTGACCATAGTTACCAGCAGCTCCACTCACACACACCCCTAACACAAACTCCACACAACTCACCTGGGAGAATGCATTGCCTCACACTCTAATGAAATATCCCACAAAGAACCACAACCCTGGGTCATGCAGTGTGAAGCACAGGGACACACATGTGACTTGCAACAAAACTAACCCCAGGATAACACTGTCCGCCATCTTGTCAGCACAGGCACACAACCCCACAGGGAAGCAGAATCAAAAGGAAGGAAGCATGGGCATGCTGGGAAGTGGGGTGGAGGCAATAGCATGATGGGAGTGGTAGTCACAGCCCAACATCCCCCACCCACATGGCCCAGCAAGCTCACACCCAAGCATGCACACCTCACAGGGAGTCAAAAGCCACTTCAAAGATGGCTGACACTGGTGCTCAGTTGTGGGGAGCACATGGCTCTGCTGGGAACTGGGCACCAACCAACAGCAGGACACCACTGTCAGCCATCTTGCCATTGCTCTCACACTCACACACAGTGAAGTCCACCCAAAAGCAAGTAAGTATGGGCATGCTGGGAAGTGGGGTGGAGGCAATAGCATGATGGGAGTGGTAGTCACAGATATTGGTCACCCCCACAACTGTCCCATCAACACCACCCTGAACCATGCGCACATCACAGGGAGTGGAAAAGAACTGACAAGATGGCTGACACTGGGTACTGCTGTGGGGAGCACAAGGCCCTGCTGGCAACTGTGCACCAACCAACAGCAGGACACCACTGACTGACATCCTGAAAGACAACTTGCACTCCCTGCAATGGAAGCACGTTCCATGGTGGAATATCTGGCTGGGTGGGAAGGAGGGCCGGATGTCAACCAAATACAACCAATGCAGACCATGTACACACCCCAACATTCATATAGAAATGCCCAAAGTATGCAGGACAATGTGCTACACCAATATCAACCTCTGACTGTGACAACTTAGGACAATGCAATGTACAGGCCCGCATCCAGAGGTACAGTCACAACTGTCATGTGTGTCAACCATTCCTGCCTGCAGAAACATAACATACATTGTGTGTGTCTTCCAAAAACAGGTGATGATGGGGACACAGCAGCAGACGCTGAGGAGTCCCTGTCCCAGGCTCAAGGGGAAACGGAGCTCACTGGTGTGGAACAGCCTCTGCCCTCCTCGGATGACAAAGACCTACCTGGCACCTCCGGAGCAAGTCATCATGCAGCACCAGCAGGATCACCAGCTGCACCCCCTGCACCCACCCCTCCAACGACTGTCAACACACATACCACCCCTGCTGACATGGACAGACCAAGGAGCACCACCACCACCAGCACAGGGACCCTGGACCAACGTGGGGCTATGGACACAAACACCACCAACAACCCCCAAGGGGGCCCAGGGTCACCTGTGCGTGCCACCTCAGGTACTGCATGTGTCGCCAGGGGTGGTGGGAGGGGTGGGAGACATAGGTCGCTGATCGCAGAGGGGTCTGGACTGCATGATGACCCACAACTGGTACGCATAGCCGATGCGTACCAGTTCAGCACCGGAGAGCTCAGCCAGGTAGTGGGGCTCCTCAGGGACATTAAACAGCAACAGGCTGCCCATCATGCCCGCTTGGACTCGCACATGTCCCGCGTGGAGTCCAAGTGGGACACACTGCAAGAGATGACGGCGGTGCACAGGGACATATTACAATGCCTCCGCCAGATGAGCAGCAACCAGTCAACACCTCCCTGTGTGCCCACAACATCTGGTGCTGAAACAACTGCAACTGCCACAGGGAGGGAGGATGACTCTGGCGGAGAGTCCCCTGCACCGCAGCAGCCTGCACTTGAGGGTCCCCCCAAAGAAGAGGGGTCGTCCGAGGAGGGGCAAGTGAGAGGCTGATGGCCATGTGCAACCCCAGGAAGCCAAAACCTGTTCTGGATAATCACCTTTGTGCGCAAACTGTTCACCCTGTTGACTGCAACACAACTCCCCACCTGACATGGGGAGTACAAGTTGGACCAATGTATCAGATGACTGTGGACTTTATTCTGGACATATCTGCTACCAGGACTTCCAATTCATCTAGGAACTTTGGATTGCAATCAAAATGTACAGGACCCACCATCCTGTGCACTATACACACACATGTATGACAATAAACACACTAATACACCATACCTGCCTCTGTTGTGATTCCAACGTGGTTCCTGTCATGGAGATGATGACCTGCGAAATCACACTGTGCATGCTAACTGCTACAGCAAGTACAACACAGGCATGTGAGTCATGGCAACGTGACACATATGAGGGAGACACACCACCAGGGCTACACAACATATACACACCTAGCCCATCTGACTCATCGCCTACACTGATGTTGCCAGGAAATACGGTGTAATGCACAGACACAACACCTATTCACAGTCTCTGTCAACTAGCCCACTGGTGCACTAAGCAAATGTCAGTCAGATGTGTGACCACAGACAACGCACATCACAAAGTGAAGCACAGGTTTATTACACATTTGCAACATGTTGTAACCACTACAGATGCAAGGCAATCCCACCTGGCAGTGGGCACACAGTCAACAAGTGTAGAAGGAAGGAAGTCCATGGGTGTGGCGCACATCACCTGTAGGGACACGACAGCTACCACCCTGGAAGTCAAATCACGGTGTCGGGGATCACAGTTGACCAAACCACTCTGAAAGTACCCTGTAAAGGACAGAAATGAAACACAGTCAAAAGCACTGAAGAACAGGACAGAACTGCAATACTCATGCCCAATACATGTCACAAGATACCCACCCAGAACCAAGTTAGCATGTCAACACTGTTGGGGAGTACAGACTACCTGTAAGGACACATCGCTACACGCATACAGTCATGTAGCACATGGACACACTTAAACAGCACCAGAGCACCACCAACACATATCATGCATACTCACATCATTGACATGACATCTCTGGATACTCACATTCAGCTGAAGAAGTTGGTGATGAGCTGTGTGCGGACATCACCATCATCATCATCATCATCATCACTGGCATCGTGGTCCAGGCCAGGATCCTCCACAGGTGGCGGATGTTGGTCATCGTCATCCAGGATGAGAGGCAACTCCTTCCGCACTGCCAGGTTGTGTAGCATGCAGCAGACGATGACAATCTTGCACACCTTTGCTGGGGCATATGGGAGGGCCCCTCCTGTCTTGTCCAGGCAGCGAAAGCGGCTCTTCAGGAGACCAAATGTCCGCTCAATCACTCTCTTGGTCCGACCATGTGCCTCATTGTAGCGCATCTGGCCTGGTGTCACAGGGTTCCTGAGGGCCGTCAGCAACCACGGCATGTTGGGGTATCCGGAGTCACCTACATACAGACAATTGCACATTAGCTGTGTTGGAAAAGAGGGTGGAACACTACATTGCAGAACACACACAATGGTACTAAGTCAGTACACACCAACAAGCCAGGCACGCTGGTTCCGCATCTGTGACATCATCCTCGGGATGCGACTACTCCTCATCACGTAGGCATCGTGTGCAGAACCGGGGAAACGGGCACAGACGTGTGAGATGCTCATATCTGCAAGACATACCACCAGTGCATTGACCGAGTGGTATTGTTTGCGGTTCCTGTATGCCTGCTCTTGGGCCTGTGGTGGTACCAAAGCAACATGTGTCCCATCAATGGAGCCAATGACATGCGGCATCCTCCCCAGGGCATAGAAGTCACGCTTCACGTCAGTGAGTTGTTGGAGTCTAGGGAAATAGATGTACTGGTTCAGGTAAACCAACATAGCCTCCAAAACATCGCGGAGCACACGGCTGAACATGTTCTGTGACATCCCACCAGCAGTCGCCACAGTGTGTTGAAAGGTACCGGTGGCAAAGAAGTGTAGGGCTGCCATCACCTTCACCTTGGGTGTCAGCGCTGTAGGGTATGTCCGGCCAGCTTGCAAATGTGGGGCCAACCGCACCGTCAATACCTCAATCAGCGGCCTGGTGAAGCGGTACCGTCGGATGCAGTCCCGTTCCACCATGGTTGCAAGGTCAGGGAATGGTCTATGGACAGCAGGTGCCCTGCAGTGCATAGGTGAAGAAAGAAAGATTGTCAGTCACCCCACATATGTGGCATTGACCATACTCAATATCACATGATACATCATAATGAGGCACAAGTACATGATGTGTGCAGTTCCGTAAGGACATGTATGGCACATACATGGCCAACATCTAACATCACAGTTCAACATGTGGCATCAACAAGTCCCAGGTTGTGCAATGGGATATCATGAGGCCTTGTCACAGTTCCCATCTCCTGCTGCCATGTTCCAAACACACCCCACAGTGACATGTGAGGACACATGTGCCCCAGGCATCACAGCTCAACGACAGGTAGATTCCCAGGGACCCTGTATTGCCACATGGACACTGGCATGACATGGTGTATCATGAATACACCACAGCAAAACAACCATGACCCCCACAGGTAGTGGTCCCTGTTGCCTCGGCAGGACAGACATGGACGTCTGTGACACACACACGTACAACATCAAAGTCCATGCACAAACAACGTGGATGTGGAGACTGTCTCCCATTGTGCACATGGAATCAGAGACATTGTAAACACAACATGCACACAGACTGTGGAGGACCATCACTATTGTGGCAATGGGTCACCCTGGGACGTACATACCATCACACATGGGACTCAGGGGGTATGTGACATGACATACACATACACCACCGTGAAATGTGACCATGCCACATGCACAGAAATGAACAGTTGCACATCACAGTGGTCATGTACATGAAACACCAAGGATTCTGTCCCCATGAACACGTGCACAGCCTGGGAGTGGCTGCCCCCAAGTGACACCCACAGAACAACATGTTCACCCCCATACACGGAATAGGTAATGCAGCCTTACATGCCTCAGGATACAGTGTGGACAGGGTGTGGTGTTGTAGGTGTGACCCTCACTCCCTGGGAAGTATATGTTGCTGGCATATATTCACCTGTGACAGGCATGGTGACATATGCCAGTGACTTGTACAGGGACGCGTTGGACAGCAATGGACCGATCGGTGCACACACATTGGCCATTACATTCAATGTGAGCGGGTACACGTTGTATTGGCAATACGCGTTGGACAGCAATGGACCGATCGGTGCGCACACATTGGCCATTGCATTCAATGTGAGCGGGTACGCGTTGTATCCGCAATACGCGTTGAACAGCAATGGACCGATCGGTGTGCCCGGCCGGCCCATTGCATTCAATGTGAGCGGGTACACGTTGTATCCGCAATACGCGTTGAACAGCAATGGACCGATCGGTGTGCCCGGCCGGCCCATTGCATTCAATGTGAGCGGGTACGCGTTGTATCCCGGGTACGCGTTTAACAGCAATGGACCGATCGGTGCGCACACATTGGCTATGGCCTGGCCTGGCAACGGACGCGTTTTCAAATCTTGAACGAGTCTGATGCTGGAAATTCAGTTGGTCACCCACAACAATGTTGCAAATTCATGGGTTTCATGAAGTTGAACTTTTGAAGGATGCTGTGGGCGTGTGTAAGTGGTGCAATTCCATGGATTGACCAGATTCAGAAGATGCTAAAGACTTGGACCTATCACTTTGGACACATGGGACAGTATCTGCCACTGCAGCACACATATAATGCTGGCTGTTCCCCTGAGAGTTCACTTGCCTGCACTACATGCTCCAGGATGACATCTGCCCGACATCTGCCACCACCACTGCTGCTGTATCTGCACCCTCTGGACCCTGCAATGGCACGTAATGTGGAGAGAGCCCCAGCCTTCAGCACTGAGGAGAACCAGGCCCTGCTGGACAGCCTGCTTCCACAGTACAGCAAGCTGTATGGGAAAGCAGGGGAGCAGGTGAGTGTGCTGTCCACTGCCTTACTAAATGTGCATGTTGTCTGACTAGCAAGGCTAACAGTCTGCACGCCACTGGCTAGCAGGCTCACTGTGTAGTTGTCACCCCCCATAGTGTGTAGTTACATGCACTGAACAGGTATAGTGCAGTGACAGTGCATTTAAACAAGGTTTTACTTCCCAGGCAATGATACCATGTAGTAACTGCTGGCATACTGTCCATAGCCATCGTTGCACTGCCTGTGTACATCATGTGCCCCTGTGATTGAGACATGTATATCCAACTGTGTAATGCACGGATATGTTGCATGTGTAGTAATGGCATTCTCACTTTGTCATCCTCACAGGTTGATGCCCACCAGAAGCAGAAGATATGGCTGACCATCGTCCGGGCAGTGAGATCCGTGGGGGACTACAAGCGCCGGATCCGCAACTGCCAGAAGAGGTGGCAGGACCTTCGGGGCTGCACCCGGAGGATCGCACGGGTCCAGCTGAAGCTGTCGCCTCCTCGCAGGAGGGGCGCACACCGGACCCGTACCCCCCACATGCTCAGGATCCTGGCGGTGGTCTTCCCTGATCTGGATGGGCAGCTGAAGGCTAGAGAGCAGCAAGGAGGGGGTGAGTCCATGCCTGCATTGTGAACTTTGTCTGCCATGCAATGTGCCCTCCTCTGGCCTGGTTAAACTTCCACAGTACATCAGTCATGTGGTCCAGGACCCATGTCCCTCGATTGTGCACTGCCCACTCCTCATCTGATACCCAGGTGTGGCCCTTGCAGTCAGGGAATTGTGTCACTTGGGTACTGTGTCCTTGCAGTTTGCTTGACTCAAGGTGGGGGACAGCATCTGTTCCCCTAACTCTGTGGTGGGCATCATGGGTGGGTCCTTTGCTTACACAATGCCTGTGTTCTGACATGTAATCTGCGTGTTACTTTGATATGTGGTCCAATTGCTGAGCTGATCCACCACATGTGCCTGGGGTATCTGGCACACACCCATGCTGCGGGTGGGAACAATGCTTGGGCCCCAGGAATGTGTATATTACATGTGTCACACATACTTAGCCAGCTGCCTACTGTCCAGGGCTCATCCCCTCATTCATGTGGGGCAGGACATTCATGCCTACTCCAGGCCATACAATACACTCTGTACTCCCACTCCCGTGTATCAGCTGACACGTTGTGCTCAGTGATTTGTCCCCTCAGGTGTCTGCCTCTGTGTCAGTGTGCTGTGGCTTTGTTGTCAGGACTGCTGGGGTGTCTCTCGGTTGGGGCTCAGCATGCCACCGGAGATGTGACCATAGGAGACGATACTTGGGTGACACATAGGTGTTTGATCACCTGACCATGCAGCCTGGGGTATGCGAATGTGAAGTTCAGGCAGCTGTTTCCCATTCACAGCAGATTGTGAGGTGCTCAGGTTCAGAGGGTTGTGTTACAGGTCTCCCATATGTCCAATCGGTATGACCTGGACAGATAAGGGTTCAGATGATGTGGTGTGTGGGGGATGTACATGTGCACTTGTTCAGCTCCAGGACTTGCATTCCCCATGACCTACTATTGTGACACAGTGCAGACTGTTGTTGTCTGGCTGCCCTGCCCATGTGACTGGAGACAGTGATGTATGACTTAGCAGGCATGCCTGTGCAATGGCATGTAACTTCCTATGAGTGATCCTGCAGGGGAGTGACATGTGCTATATGCACACCATTGTGGCAATGGCTATCAGGACATGGGTGTATCATGGTGTCTGTCGCTGGTATGCATCACATGCATTTCATATTTGACTCTGGGCATCCCTTTCATCCGGACACCTGTACTGACTCAGTGGCAAGAGTTGTGATGTGTGCATGTTCACATGCTTCACCGTGTTTTCTGCACTGTCCAACTACTGTGTAGGTGGTGCATGTGTCCACACTGGGGTATTGCCATCCAACAGACACCAGACAGATGGGTGCAAGGCCAGGAGGGATGTGAGTGCCATGGTTGACCATCAGACTGACAATTGGCTACTCCTATTCTGTTTGGGCACTTTTGGCAATGTTCAACTAAGGATGCCAGGGCTTGCTCTGTAATGTGCTGTACTTACTGTGGTGTGTGCGTTCGGTGCAGGTGACTGATGTCTGTCTGTTTCCCTATTGTTTGCAGATACATCCACAGCCACAGGAGGGGACAGCTCCACGGACCAGGAGGAGCCGCAGAGCCAGACAGGGTCAGCAGCCGAGGAGTGGTCGGAGGGACCCAGTGGCACGGATGGCGAGGGGAGCCACACCGAGGAGTCCTCAGCACCATCCACCTCAGCTGAGGACCACAGCAGCTCAGAGGATGACTCCCTTGTGGATGCGGGTGTCAGCAGCCACCACACCCCAGCTAGTGTTGCTGTCCCCGCCACCACCACCACCACCACCGTCCTCCAATCGGCTCCCATTCCCAAGGTCCGTGGAGGCTCCCATGTTCAGGAGCGTGTCTCCTTCGGGCCAGGCACCGCACCCCCTGCCCCTGTGTCCCCTGCTGCCCTGAGTGAGGAGTCTGTGTACCTCCTTCGCCAGCTCCATGTAGGGCAGACAGCGCGATGCTGAGTGTCCTCTATGCACACACCACTCTGTTGACTCAGCTGGTGTCGTTCATGGAGGGCATCTCATCGGGCATGTCTGCCCTACAGAGGGGCAATAGGTCCATGGACTCCTCCCTGACGGCAGCAGTGTCCCTCCTCCAACAGTCCCTCACCCCTCCTGCCTCTACCCCATCCACACTCCCCAGCACCTTACCTGTCCCAAGCACACACACACCGGCACAGGCACACACCAGCACAGACACGAGAAGCACACAGACACACACACCACAAACAAGATGCACACGCACGCACAGTCAGGGGACTGAAACCACACTCACAGGGGATGGGGCCCAGGCACACACACACGCATCCATGAGCACTGCGCAGTCCTCAGTTGTCTCTCCCTCCAAAGCCCCCTCCCTTGCCTCACCTGCAACCCCAAAGACACAGCGGCTCTTCCTCAGTGACCTCGGCCTCTTCCCCTCCGATCCAGCTGATCCAGCATTCAGGGGGAAGAGGAAGCCCACCCACACGGAGTGGAGTGCCCCTCGCCCCCGGACACCCTCCCCCAGGCGCAGACCAACTGACGCCCCCATCCGCAAGTCCCCCTGGACCCGGAAGAGCAGGACCCCGCCGCCGCCCTGCAGCTCAGGCACCAAGTCTCCTTCCTCCATCCCTCAGGCCCCCACTTCACAGGTGCCCCCACCACACCCTGCCCCAGGTTCCCCCACCCACAGATACACCATCCCCAAAAAGATCCGGCCTTCTCCCCCTGCCACTTGCTCTTCCGGCCCCACACCCCCGCTGCGCTTGTCTGTGCCACTGGTGTGGAGACGGTGTCCTCCCCCTCTGTCCTGCCCACCTTACCTGATCCCCATTCTCCTCCCCTGGAGGTAGGCACTGCAGTGGAGTCTACTACCACCCTGTCTGACTTGGGCACTGCAGTGGGGAACCTGTCCACTCCATCTGCACGGTCCACTGCAGTCGTGCCGGCACCCACACCATCAGAGTCATGCCCCCCAGTTGTGCCGGCACACACCATGTTGGACACCTCCACTGCAGTTGTCAGTGGCTCTTCAGCACCCACCACCCCTTCCCTGCCTCCTTCTGGTGAGCCCTGATCCTGTCCCTGCGGTGCCTGGCCTGCCCCCCGTATACCCCTCCGAGGGGATTGTCCCTGGTTTTTATCAGTGCAGGCATGCGTAGGGTGACATCTGCCACTGTCACCCTGTTTTGACTTTCAGGATGGACTGGCCATTGGCCTCTGTTTCTTTCTTACTGGACTTCAACTTTTGAACCCACATATGCTGAATAAAGCAACTTTCTGTTCTATAGTGCTTTTGCTTCTGATGTACATGATGTTGATGATGCTAACCATGCCCTTGCTGCAGTGATGGTGATATTTGGTCTCATGAAAATGAAGTGTTACTGTTCAGGAACCCATGTGGTCAGGGGAATGTGTCCTATCCTGTGGTGTATCCATGTCATCCTTAGCAGCATCTGAGGGTGTCATGTTTTCAATATTTGGCAATGGGATTTCCTACTTACATTAGCAATGTCACATCTGTGGCTTCCACCCCTGCACATCTGTTGTGCTTGCCATTGTTCAATTATTCTACTTCCCTGACCGTGTGGCCATCTCCACTGGACATGCAGGTTTGGGCATCAATGGGGAAGGACTCATCTGTGTTGTCAGTGCAACTTGCTATACATGTGTGTTTGATCTGTGCTGATGATTTCGTTGACACTCCCATGACCAGGCTGATGTGACGGGAGCCTTCATTTGGTGCAAATCGTTGACTGTGTGACCAAGTGTTCTGCTGACATGATGGAGCCCTACTGGCAACATATGCCACAGCTTTCCTCTCACAGGAGTGGAGTCCCCTCATGGCAGTGTGTACTCCTGTGACATCGCCTGCGCCCAAGGTGTGTGTTGTATGAGCATGTCTGTGTGTTCACTTCCATTTTGCTGTGCATGCTGGGATCCCTAGTGGTGTTCCTGTTTGTGATGCTTGCTGAGTTGACCTATGTTCCCCCAAAGTCTTCTCCCTGGGTTCTCTGTGATGTGGATGCATGGCACATTACTGGTCATCAGGGTGTCACCCATAGGTGTGTTGGCTGTGAGGGCTGAGTTTGTGGGCAGACGCAGATGGGTCACAGTCAGGATTCCCCTTGGCACTTGTTGTTTACACCTGTCATGTGATTTCCAGTTTGTGTTAGCTTTCAGTGATTGTGACACGTTGTGTGAGTGACTGCTGGCACTCCTCAGGGTCAGGGCTGCAATGTTGGTAGTTGTCTATGTGTGTTCTTTGTGGGTGACCTTGGCTTCTTCATTGGTGTGGGACTGTGGCTGGGATCCCATTGGTTGGTGTGGTATTGCCGTCATGTCGATGTACAGCGTAGTGTGCAGTGTGTCAGACATTCAAGAGTCTTGTTGAGTGGCCATGTGTGATGTGTTTCTGCACCTTGGTTCCCAACACCACCCATGGGATTGTCATGGGTGCATGTGCAATGTCACCAGTGCATGTGAGCTTCACTGCTGCACATTGTTGGAGGTCGAGGTGTGTGGTGTTGAGTGTGTGCAGATGAGAGTTGTTGCACGGCTAGACCCCTGCCTCCATGTTGGCCTTGACTTACTGGCCGTGCTGATTGATTTGTGCTTGTGTAGGTGTGATGGTAGTTTGTTGCTCAGGACACATGACTGTGGTTCACAGTGTGAACGTCATCTAGCTTTGTCATCACAGTGGGATTGTAATGCAGCCCAGGGTCACCACATTGTGGGGACCCTGGGGGTAGTGCTGTGGTGTCTCTGTGTCTTGCTGTGTCAGTTGCTGTTCCTACATGCCTGTGTGACATGTGTGATTTGTGCTCCCTCTCATCTGACAATGCCTGATTGCCCACATAGGGGATTTGGATCCATGAGTTACCTTTGTGTGGCACTGTATGCACATCTGTATAATTGGTATTCAGGCCTCATCATGTGTTGTGTGGTTGCCTGGGGACACTGGCACCCCCCCCCTCACCTGTTGTGTTTGATGTGCAGTGTGGGTCTGCCTGTTTGTGCATCTGCACCACTGCATTGGCATGTCTTTAGTGTGCCATTGGCTGTATGTTGTTTGGTGGGTTTCCCCTGCTGTCCCTGGGACTCCTAGGTCATCAGTCAGCACAATGATCATTGTGTGTCCCATTGCTGCCATGGTATGGTATCTGTTCACCTCACATCTACAGTCTCCACAGGGTATCTGCATTTGTGTGCCCATTGGTGCAAATATGTGGGTCTGCATTATGATGGTCACTTCTGTCATTGTGTCATTGATGAATGTTGACAGTGTCAGCCCCCATGGGTGATGTTTGTCTGCACATGGCCAAAGGTATGTCTTATTTGCACTGCAGTGTTTGCCTCCCCCAATCTATGTTGCTATGGAACACAAGCACTACTTTGCCACTGATGTGTTTGTTGTTCTGTGACCAGGAATCATCCATGCAGTTTGGCAGTTGCAGCTTTTTCAATGTCAACACTTACCTTTTGGTCACTGTGATGATGGGGGTTTGTACCCCATTGCCACAATGTTCAAGATGTGCTTCAGCTATGGGCCCCACACTTACCTTTTGGTCACTGTGATGATGGGGGTTTGAACCCCATTGCCACAATGTTCAGCATGTGCTTCAGCTATGGGCCCCACACTTACATTTTGGTCAATGTGATGATGGGGGTTTGAACCCCATTGCCACAATGTTCAAGATGTGCTTCAGCTATGGGCCCCACACTTACCTTTTGGTCACTGTGGTGATGGGGGTTTGTACCCCATTGCCACAATGTTCAAGATGTGCTTCAGCTATGGGCCCCACACTTACCTTTTGGTCACTGTGATGATGGGGGTTTGAACCCCATTGCCACAATGTTCAAGATGTGCTTCAGCTATGGGCCCCACACTTACCTTTTGGTCACTGTGATGATGGGGGTTTGAACCTCATTGCCACAATGTTCAAGATGTGCTTCAGCTATGGGCCCCACACTTACATTTTGGTCACTGTGATGATGGGGGTTTGAACCCCATTGCCACAATGTTCAAGATGTGCTTCAGCTATGGGCCCCACACTTACCTTTTGGTCACTGTGATGATGGGGATTTGTACCCCATTGCCACAATGTTCAAGATGTGCTTCATCTATGGGCCCCACACTTACCTTTTGGTCACTGTGATGATGGGGGTTTGTACCCCATTGCCACAATGTTCAAGATGTGCTTCAGCTATGGGCCCCCCACTTACATTTTGGTCACTGTGATGATGGGGGTTGGACCCCATTGCCACAGTGGTCATGGTCTGCTTGCATTGTGGGGGCCACACACATTTTATGTGTGGCACATGTGATAGGGGGTCACATTGTATGTTCAAAGTCATGTTCAGCGTTGTAGGCATTTGACACAGTCTACACACGCTTGTCATGGTGTTGGGGGGATGTCTTTATGTTGCATTGTTTATGTTGGTGTGTGCTTGTTGTGTCATGTATTGGCCATCCTGTGAGTGGGGGTGGTACTAGTTGTAGGCATCTGCCACCCCCTGGGTAGAGGTGGGAGTAGTGACAGGCATCCAGCCCCCCATGGGTAGAGGTGGTGGTAGTGGTAGGCATCTGGCACCCCCTGGGTAGGGGTGGTAGTAGTGGTAGGCATCTGGCACCCCCTGGGTAGAGGTGGGAGTAGTGACAGGCATCCAGCCCCCATGGGTAGAGGTGGTAGTAGTGGTAGGCATCTGGCACCCCCTGGGTAGGGGTGGTAGTGGTGGTAGGCATCCAGCCCCCCATGGGTAGAGGTGGTGGTAGTGGTAGGCATCTGGCACCCCCTGGGGAGGGGTGGTTGTAGTGGTAGGCATCCAGCCCCCCATGGGTAGAGGTGGTGGTAGTGGTAGGCATCTGGCACCCCCTGGGTAGGGGTGGTAGTGGTGGTAGGCATCCAGCCCCCCATGGGTAGAGGTGGTGGTAGTCGAAGGCATCTGGCACCCCCTGGGTAGGGGTGGTAGTGGTGGTAGGCATCCAGCCCCCCATGGGTAGGGGTGGTTGTGGTGATAGGCATCCAGCCCCCCATGGGTAGAGGTGGTAGTTGTGGTAGGCATCTGGCACCCCCCGGGTAGGGGTGGTAGTGGTGACAGGCATCCAGCCCCCCATGGGTAGAGGTGGTAGTAGTGACAGGCATCCAGCCCCCCATGGGTAGAGGTGGTAGTGGTGGTAGGCATCTGGCACCCCCTGGGTAGAGGTGGGAGTAGTGACAGGCATCCAGCCCCCCATGGGTAGAGGTGGTAGTAGTGGTAGGCATCTGGCACCCCCTGGGTAGGGGTGGTAGTGGTGGTAGGCATCCAGCCCCCCATGGGTAGAGGTGGTGGTAGTGGTAGGCATCTCGCACCCCTGGTGAGGGGTGGTTGTAGTGGTAGGCATCCAGCCCCCCATGGGTAGAGGTGGTGGTAGTGGTAAGCATCTGGCACCCCCTGGGTAGGGGTGGTAGTAGTGGTAGGCATCTGGCACCCCCTGGGGAGGGGTGGTTGTGGTGACAGGCATCCAGCCCCCCATGGGTAGAGGTGGTGGTAGTGGTAGGCATCTGGCACCCCCTGGGTAGGGGTGGTAGTGGTGGTAGGCATCCAGCCCCCCATGGGTAGGGGTGGTTGTGGTGACAGGCATCCAGCCCCCCATGGGTAGAGGTGGTAGTGGTGGTAGGCATCTGGCACCCCCTGGGTAGAGGTGGGAGTAGTGACAGGCATCCAGCCCCCCATGGGTAGAGGTGGTAGAAGTGGTAGGAATCTGGCACCCCTGGGTAGGGGTGGTAGTGGTGGTAGGCATCCAGCCCCCATGGGTAGAGGTGGTGGTAGTGGTAGGCATCTGGCACCCCCTGGAGAGGGGTGGTTGTAGTGGTAGGCATCCAGCCCCCCATGGGTAGAGGTGGTGGTAGTGGTAGGCATCTGGCACCCCCTGGGTAGGGGTGGTAGTGGTGGTAGGCATCCAGCCCCCCATGGGTAGAGGTGGTGGTAGTGGTAGGCAACTGGCACCCCTGGGTAGGGGTGGTAGTGGTGGTAGGCATCCAGCACCCCATGGGTAGGGGTGGTTGTGGTGACAGGCATCCAGCCCCCCATGGGTAGAGGTGGTAGTAGTGGTAGGCATCTGGCACCCCTGGGTAGGGGTGGTAGTGGTGACAGGCATCCAGCCCCCATGGGTAGAGGTGGTAGTAGTGACAGGCATCCAGCCCCCATGGGTAGAGGTGGTAGTGGTGGTAGGCATCTGGCACCCCTGGGTAGAGGTGGGAGTAGTGACAGGCATCCAGCCCCCATGGGTAGAGGTGGTAGTAGTGGTAGGCATCTGGCACCCCCTGGGTAGAGGTGGTAGTGGTGGTAGGCATCCAGCCCCCCATGGGTAGAGGTGGTGGTAGTGGTAGGCATCTGGCACCCCCTGGGTAGGGGTTGTAGTAGTGGTAGGCATCTGGCACCCCCTGGGGAGGGGTGGTTGTAGTGGTAGGCATCCAGCCCCCATGGGTAGGGGTGGTTGTGGTGACAGGCATCCAGCCCCCATGGGTAGAGGTGGTGGTAGTGGTAGGCATCTGGCACCCCTGGGTAGGGGTGGTTGTGGTGACAGGCATCCAGCCCCCCATGGGTAGAGGTGGTAGTGGTGGTAGGCATCTGGCACCCCTGGGTAGAGGTGGGAGTAGTGACAGGCATCCAGCCCCCATGGGTAGAGGTGGTAGTGGTGGTAGGCATCTGGCACCCCCTGGGTAGAGGTGGGAGTAGTGACAGGCATCCAGCCCCCCATTGGTAGAGGTGGTAGTAGTGATAGGCATCTGGCACCCCCTGGGTAGGGGTGGTAGTGGTGGTAGGCATCCAGCCCCCCCATGGGTAGAGGTGGTGGTAGTGGTAGGTATCTGGCACCCCCTGGGTAGGGGTGGTAGTAGTGGTAGGCATCTGGCACCCCCTGGGGAGGGGTGGTTGTAGTGGTAGGCATCCATCCCCCATGGGTAGGGGTGGTTGTGGTGATAGGCATCCAGCCCCCATGGGTAGAGGTGGTGGTAGTGGTAGGCATCTGGCACCACCTGGGTAGGGGTGGTAGTGGTGGTAGGCATCCAGCCCCCCATGGGTAGGGGTGGTTGTGGTGACAGGCATCCAGCCCCCCATGGGTAGAGGTGGTAGTGGTGGTAGGCATCTGGCACCCCCTGGGTAGAGGTGGGAGTAGTGACAGGCATCCAGCCTCCCATGGGTAGACGTGGTAGTAGTGGTAGGCATCTGGCACCCCCTGGGTAGGGGTGGTAGTGGTGACAGGCATCCAGCCCCCCATGGGTAGAGGTGGTGGTAGTGGTAGGCATCTGGCACCCCCTGGGTAGGGGTGGTAGTGGTGGTAGGCATCCAGCCCCCCATGGGTAGGGGTGGCTGTGGTGACAGGCATCCAGCCCCCCATGGGTAGAGGTGGTAGTAGTGACAGGCATCCAGCCCCCCATGGGTAGAGGTGGTGGTAGTGGTAGGCATCTGGCACCCCCTGGGTAGGGGTGGTAGTGGTGGTAGGCATCCAGCCCCCCATGGGTAGAGGTGGTGGTAGTGGTAGGCAACTGGCACCCCCTGGGTAGGGGTGGTAGTGGTGGTAGGCATCCAGCACCCCATGGGTAGGGGTGGTTGTGGTGACAGGCATCCAGCCCCCCATGGGTAGAGGTGGTAGTAGTGGTAGGCATCTGGCACCCCCTGGGTAGGGGTGGTAGTGGTGACAGGCATCCAGCCCCCCATGGGTAGAGGTGGTAGTAGTGACAGGCATCCAGCCCCCCATGGGTAGAGGTGGTAGTGGTGGTAGGCATCTGGCACCCCTGGGTAGAGGTGGGAGTAGTGACAGGCATCCAGCCCCCATGGGTAGAGGTGGTAGTAGTGGTAGGCATCTGGCACCCCTGGGTAGGGGTGGTAGTGGTGGTAGGCATCCAGCCCCCCATGGGTAGAGGTGGTGGTAGTGGTAGGCATCTGGCACCCCCTGGGTAGGGGTGGTAGTAGTGGTAGGCATCTGGCACCCCCTGGGGAGGGGTGGTTGTAGTGGTAGGCATCCAGCCCCCCATGGGTAGGGGTGGTTGTGGTGACAGGCATCCAGCCCCTCATGGGTAGAGGTGGTGGTAGTGGTAGGCATCTGGCACCCCCTGGGTAGGGGTGGTTGTGGTGACAGGCATCCAGCCCCCCATGGGTAGAGGTGGTAGTGGTGGTAGGCATCTGGCACCCCCTGGGTAGAGGTGGGAGTAGTGACAGGCATCCAGCCCCCCATGGGTAGAGGTGGTAGTGGTGGTAGGCATCTGGCACCCCCTGGGTAGAGGTGGGAGTAGTGACAGGCATCCAGCCCCCCATTGGTAGAGGTGGTAGTAGTGATAGGCATCTGGCACCCCCTGGGTAGGGGTGGTAGTGGTGGTAGGCATCCAGCCCCCCCATGGGTAGAGGTGGTGGTAGTGGTAGGTATCTGGCACCCCCTGGGTAGGGGTGGTAGTAGTGGTAGGCATCTGGCACCCCCTGGGGAGGGGTGGTTGTAGTGGTAGGCATCCATCCCCCCATGGGTAGGGGTGGTTGTGGTGATAGGCATCCAGCCCCCCATGGGTAGAGGTGGTGGTAGTGGTAGGCATCTGGCACCACCTGGGTAGGGGTGGTAGTGGTGGTAGGCATCCAGCCCCCCATGGGTAGGGGTGGTTGTGGTGACAGGCATCCAGCCCCCCATGGGTAGAGGTGGTAGTGGTGGTAGGCATCTGGCACCCCTGGGTAGAGGTGGGAGTAGTGACAGGCATCCAGCCTCCCATGGGTAGACGTGGTAGTAGTGGTAGGCATCTGGCACCCCCTGGGTAGGGGTGGTAGTGGTGACAGGCATCCAGCCCCCCATGGGTAGAGGTGGTGGTAGTGGTAGGGCATCTGGCACCCCTGGGTAGGGGTGGTAGTGGTGGTAGGCATCCAGCCCCCCATGGGTAGGGGTGGCTGTGGTGACAGGCATCCAGCCCCCCATGGGTAGAGGTGGTAGTAGTGACAGGCATCCAGCCCCCATGGGTAGAGGTGGTAGTGGTGGTAGGCATCTGGCACCCCTGGGTAGAGGTGGGAGTAGTGACAGGCATCCAGCCCCCATGGGTAGAGGTGGTAGTAGTGGTAGGCATCTGACACCCCCTGGGAAGGGGTGGTTGTAGTGGTAGGCATCTGGCAGCCCCTGGGGAGGGTGGGAGTAGTGGTAGGCATCTGGCACCCCTGGGTAGAGGTGGGAGTAGTGACAGGCATCTGGCACCCCCTGAGTAGGGGTGGTAGTGGTGGTGGGCATCCAGGCCCCTATGTGTATATGTGGCATTGGTGATGGCCATCCCGCCCCTATGGTGCTGCTGTTGCTGGTGTAAGTAATTTCTGCATCCCTCTGTGTGTGTGTGATATGTCGGGTACGTGTAGTTTGTTTTTGTGGTTGGTGTCTGACTTACCTTCTGCGCCGTACGCGTCCGTGCCTGTTCCGGTAGTAGATGTAGAATATTGATAGGATCGGCATGATGGGATTCATAGTTGGTTCGTCTTTCTCTTTGCTTCGCCTCATCCTCGACGCTGGCGTGTTCGTCTCGTAGCCGTGGATCGTGTTGTGGCGCGAATCGGAGCTTATGTGCGCCTCTCCCGGATGCTTTGACGTGCCGTGCGTAGCGACGGGTTCGGCGCGTACGGAAAGCGCATCGTACTTGTCCGGCCGGATGGGGCTGCATTTTGGCTTCCGTGCGACTCGATTCTGCGGTTACGGATCCGGCTCGGTCGGAGAACAGGACCTGGATTGGGTGAGTACGACTGGGTCAGTATCTATGCAGTTGTGCGCATCGTACTTGCTCGTTCGGAAGAATGTGCGAATCGGTCGGGAAACAGGCATTCGCCTGGCTTTTTTCCCGGCCGAATGGTGTTGGGTGCGCCTCCGACCAAGATCGGAATCGACCCCTTAGTAGTGGATTGCTAACCTTTGCCCAAGATAAATGATCTTTTAGCAAACATAAGTGTGGCAATGTTTTCCTCCTTGTTGGATCTATGCTGTGCATATCATCAAACCCTGCTCACTGCAGATTCACAAGACCTCACCACTTTTGTTACCCTTTTTGTGGCATACAAGTTGTTATGGTTACCTTTTGGTCTTGCATCTGCAGCGAGAGTGCTTCAGAAATTAATGGATGCTATTTCAGACAATATACCGGATACTCAGGCTTATCAAGATAGTGTTCTGGTTTTTGCCAACACAGTGGCAAAACATAATGTTATAGTCAACAAAGTCTTGGAAGCATTCAGAAAGGTGGGTATTATACTTAAACCGGAGAAATGTTGTTTATTGAAACAAGAGTTGGATTATTTGGGTCACCATATTTCAGACACAGGCATTAAACTCAAATTCTCGTTGATTCAGGCAATACAGGATTCAGCCCTATCTAAAGACAAAGACACCTTGAGATCTTTCCTTGATATGAGTTAGCACTATTCCAGATATATCCAAGGGTATGCACTGGTTGTTCAACCACTCCGCAAGATACCACATAAAGGTGTACAATTTACTTGGGATGATGTAGCTGACTAAGCATTTTGTAAGATCAAGAGTCTTATTATTGATGCCCCAGCTTTTTCCTCATTTAGACCTGAGAGTGAATGCATTCTCACAACAGACGCAAGTCAAGTTTTATGATTACAAAGAACACACGTTGCCTTTGCTTCCTATAAGTTGAAGTACTCAGAGTCACACTATGGTACCACTGAGAGGGAAGCGTTGGCATGCTCAGGGGCGATTCAGGACTTTGGGGCATGCGCTTTGATTTATTTACAGATTACAAACACCTTATACATTTGCTCACTGGCAACGGGTCAGGAATGGCCGCAGCAAGGTTGATCATGCATCTCTCCCATTTACATGAATGCAATTTTAAAATTAATTACATCCCTGGAGGCAAAAACATCAGGGCTGATTGTTTATCCAGGATGCCAGTGGAAGGCATGAATCAAACAGTTTTTAGATGAAACTGAATCTGTTGTAGCCACATTGGATGACATATTGAGCTTTTCAGGTTTAGTTTCCCATGATGAATGGTTGAATGACCTTAATTGCAATAATGTGTTGACAATGGCTATGGACTTAATTGAAAAAGGCTGGCCTAATGAAAGTTTTTGGTTACATCTCTCAAAACGTTTGTGTATGTGGAGGATGAACTTTCCATTGTAGTTGCCATTTGGTTACGCAATGATGTCACTGTCCCTTTCGCTGCTGTAAGGCCCAAACTTATTGAGGCTGCTCACCAAAATCATTTAGGAGTGGAAGCCACTTTTAAAAATCATAAACAATTTTTTGGGGGGCCATCATTACTTGTGAGTTGGTTTCAGGATGTAACACGTGTTTACTATCAGATAAACATTGGATTACACACGAAACACCTTCTCATACAATCCCTCTTCCTAGTGATGTGTGGTCCAAAGTTGCATTGGACTTTGCAGAACCTTTCGAAGTATTACCTTCCAACACATGATTCTTACTAGTTCTAGTGGACATTTTCTTGAAATGGGTATATCTGCAACTAATACTACTATGGGCATAAAGCTTTTGAAAAAGGTATTTGATATAGAAGGATCCCAAAAGAAGTTAATTACAATGGTACATATTTTGCTTCCTTACAAATGAAGGAGTTTGTCCACAATTTTCATATCAGACATTTGAAAGTGGCTTTGTATTCGCCAACTTCAGATGGTCTGGTGGAGAGGATGAACAGGTTCCCAAACGTAGATATGCAGTCTGCATTGGCTAGCAGACTTCCTGTTGAAGAGTTTCTTAGGAAAAAGGTGTGGGCTTATCATCTTACTCCACATTCTACCACGGGTGTTTCACCTTTTTGTCTACTACGGAAAAGACAAATGAGATCTGACCTATGTCCTGGCTGGGTAAAAGACCTTTCGCCAAAAGTAGAAAATGTCTATGCAAAATTAATAGTATGGTCAAAGAGAGAGTTGCTGCAGTTCAATCTGAGCATAAAAACTATTATGACAAAGTACATGGTGTGAAAAATGTGGATCTCAAAATTGGTGATTGGGTGTTGATCAAACGACCCATCAAAGTGAAAAAGATTGAGATAAAATTCTCAGACCCAGTGCACGTTGCCTAGGTTTCCTGTGGCTCAGTGTTGCTTAATGATAGGTCGTGCTGGAGTAAAAGAGCTCTTGTGAGAGTGCCACATGAAAAAGCTGGTTAAATTATCACCCACAAAACTGGAGTTAGGACAAAAAAAAGTGTTAAGTTTTTAAAAACTTTATAAAAAGTTCCCAACTTTATTAACAATAATGGGTGATCCCGATAACCAGGCTCAGGAATTCAACCTGACCTCTTACATGGACCTGTCCTATGCCAAGTGCAGGGCCCTCTGTAAAGGTTATGGTATCAAGACTGGCTCTCATGCTAACAAAGAAAATCTTAGAAGGCTGTTAGCAGAGTTTCAGAGAGACCGTCCAGAGCTAGTATCTCAATCTGAAGATGGTGAGCCTACTGGAGAAAATCCTTCTGAAGAGGTGGCTGAGTCGCTCCACTCAGAAACAGATGAGGAACTCATGCTGGAAAGGTTGGCCAGGAGATTAAACTTAGAAGCTCAACTCTAGTAAATAGAAAGATAAAGGAAATAGATGGATCTAGGACCCATCTTTGGAGGAAGCAATTTTGTAACTAGGGAGAGAGATTATTCTTTTGACTCAAAACTCCCCAAAGGGATTGTCCCTAAATATACAGATGGCACCACCAAATGGTTCACTGCTTTTGAGAGAGCCTACATAGCCCAAAGAATAGCCAAAAATAACTGGAGCTCTCACTTGTGGGAACTATTCCTCAGGAAAATGCAGGGATAGGCTCCTGACATTGAATGAGAAAGATGTTGAGTCCTGTGATCTCAGGAAGGGTACCCTGATTGAGGGATTTGGACTCACCAGTGAAAAATACAGGATAACATTCAAGGACGGTTGAAAATCCCAGAGTCAGCCCTAGGTGGAATTTGTTGACTTTTCAGTGAACTGTTAACTGTTAACAATGTGAATGACTAGTAAGGGCTATACAATTTAATCATGAAAGAGCATCAATTAAGTAATTGTTGCAATGAGAAGGTACATCACCATTTGGCAGACCTAGGTCCACTTTCTCCTCTAGAGTTGGGGAAGAAGGCAGACCACTGGATCAAAACAAAGGTAACCAAGACTACTACTTGTGGGGGGTGACCAAACGAAAAAGGTCAAGAAGACCCCCAAGGGAAAGATGGTGACCAAAAACATAAAAACAAAAATGAGTCTTCTTCAGGCCCCCACAAACCTGCCTAGGAGGGTGGACTCCAAAACTCTTCACAGCACAAGGGTAGGGTAAAACTGGGTTAAAACTGGGTTCCAAAAATGCTTGGTGTCATGATTGTAAAGCCCTTACACATCGTAATGGAGACCCGAGATGTAAAACCAAAAAGAATGCCTTTAGTACACCTGCAGTAGTGAGTCTCAAGAAGAGATCAGAGGTGAGCCCTAATAATATCAAGGTGCTCACTGAGGCAGCTCCATTCTCAGAGGGTGGGGTGGTTGTAGCTACCCTGGCTGCTTGACTCAGTAACCTGGAGAGAAACAGAGAAGAGCCAAATATCATGGGATTAGGATGGAAGCACTGAGAGACACTGGTGCCAGTATCACCATGGTGACTAAGCAACTGGTGTCCTCGGATCAATATCTGCTTGGAAAGACCTATACAGTCAACACTGACAATCAAGTCATGGTGCATCCAATAGCGTTAGTGTCCTTAGATTGGGAAGGCGTTATTGATCTTAAAATGGTAGTGGTATCTTTTGCTATTCTGTACAGTGTCTGCTTGGCAATGATTTGGAGTACTCAACATGGGCTAAGGTAGAAAGGAAAACCCATGCAGAAATGCTGGGAATACCTGAATGGGTGTGTGTGAAAACCAGAGTACCCAGGATGAAAAGAAGTGTTGAAGCCTGAAAGTATGGACCAACCTTCCAAGAGAAAGGGCAAGAAGTCTGGGAAGCCAGCTTCTATTTAGACATCAGACCAAGTACCCTCTCCTCAGGGAGAAGACTTGTCAGCCCCAAAGGAAACCGTGCTCCAGGAGCATAGCCCTAACACAGCGGAGCTTTTGAGCCCAGGGGTACCCTCTAGAGAAGATCTGCACCAGGGGCAGAGAACCAGTCCCATTTTAACTGCCACCTTTGGTGGAAGCTTTGAGGTATTTATTTCTTCACTTTTTCAGAATGCAGGCAAATAGTATTGTGGAACGTATCATTATGGGTTTGATGTTAGAAATTGGGTTGTTGATTGACTGGGGTCAAACAATCACAATCCTAGTCAGGGTAAGGCGTAAGCAAACCCTAAATTAACCTGTACTCAACTCCCTGGTTGCTTGGCACAGAGCAGTCAGTCTTAACTTAAATGCAATGTGTAAAGTATTTGTGCAACATGTCAAACAGTGAAAAGATTAAAACACCAAATAAAAAGGACCCCACGCCAAGTCAGAAATATAGACTTTTCTTTAATAAATAAAAAAAAGACCAAAACAACAAACTTTCAGTTAGCAGAAACAGAGATATTCGGTTTTAATGTTTTAGGTCAAAATAGCGCCAAAAAGTACAAAGCATTCACAGTGGATATCTGGTTGCCCCAGGCAGAGACAAAGTTTAGGCCAACTGCAATGGAGCACATGCTAATTACAGAGACCCTTTTAGGCCCGCTGAACAAAGCACCTTAAAATCTGGGTTGCGGAGCAATGTGAGGATCCAGGTCAAAGATACGACGCGCAGCCAAGGCAATGCATCAGTTCCAATGTGCGGCGAGGCTGCGGTGTGAGGTCCTGTTGCATCGATGTTGAGGATTCTATTGATGGGGCTTCCGACGTGAAGTACGGAGTCGAGGATGAGGTGCTCAGTCCAGGGAATGTATTGGTTCAGAAAAGCTGCAAGGCTGCAATTTGGAGGCCGGTGTCATGGTCGAGGCTGCCGTTGATGAGAAACTTGAGGGCCTGCGCCGAGGATGTGTTGCACAGTGGAAGTTCCAAAGGTGATGCAGACTACAGAGGTGATACAAGTCTTTGCAACATGTCCATTCCATGCAGCAGTGGAAATGCATTGATTCCGTTTGGAGTTGTGCATCGCAACAGAGTGTATGCGTCAGTTCCACTGACTCCACACAGGCTGGCAAAGCACCTAAAGCCCACTTCCAAAGGTCCCGGACTGGTGTGGCACCACTTGGTAGAGTAGACTCTAGACAGATGGCATAGACCAGGTGTAGATGCAAGGTTATTGGAAGCCATGTCCCTGAGGCTTCAGATCAGGATGTCAGCCAACTAGTCCTTGGAGTCACTTTGGGCTCTGGGTTCAAGAGATGCAGGTCCAGTCCTTCTCACTCAGGCAAGAGGACAGTAGGTCAACACAGCAGGCAGCAGTTGCTTCAGAGCAGCAGTCCAGCAGAGTTTCAGTCCATTCAGCAGCACAGCAGTCCTTCTTCCTGGCAGAATATCCACAGGTCCAGAAGTGTACTGAAGTGGTGGTGTCTGAGGTCCTTCTTTTATACACAGATGTGCCTTTGAAGTGAGAGAAGCTTCTGGAGGCACGAATTTGAAGCACACAGATGCCCTCTCTTCCTTTTCTTGGCTCCAGACTAACTGCAGCCCTTTGTGTTGAAACAGGGCACAGCCTATTCAAATGTAAGTGGGGCTGGGTCCTGCCCCTCCCTCCCATCCTACTAGTTATGTCCCTTTCAGTCAGACCTAAGCTCCTCGTTGTGTCTGGCTGTCTAGTAGTAATACACAAAGCTCACCTGCCAACTGCACCCAGTCATGTAACCAGAGACAGGCTGCAGGCACCAAATGGCTAAGGTAAGAAAATGTTGATGCACACGGAGAATCAAAGTGAGAGGCTCAAAATGAGAGACCGTAATACTCTCTATCTAAATCTAAACTCATGAAAAGTATGCTCTCAAAAATTCCCCACTTGTGATGTAATACCAATGTTAGGGCCACAGAAGTGTATACCCTAAACGTGGGTGAGGGAGGGGAGAGACCTTTCTTAGGAAGAGAACCCTCACTCACCCAAGGGTGACATGCTTCATCATAGGGTTCGCTCCTCACACCAGAGCCACAAGTTCCCTTGTGTGGTCTACAACTCTTCTGTGCTAAAAGAGGAGCTGAGGTGTTTTTTAGGGAAGGGACCAAAGATGGGGTTGGTGAGGGGCAGGGTGCAGAAAGCAATTAAAACTGTCTCTAGGGGACCTAATGTCTTTATTATGCGGACTCCCAGGACAGGATTAAAAGGGGAGAGGACTAGTTAGGTCAACATGTTTCTGCCTATCAGTGACCCTAGTCAGGGTTTGGAGGCATTCTTCAGGACCAAAGAGGATTAATCACTCTGCAATCAGATTATTAAAATAACATTAAAAAGTGTATATCTGTACACTGGCCATCACATAACAGTCGTCTGCATATATATGAGCGATGGCCCAGAGATAGTTGATAAAAGAGTACACCATCTCATTTGAAAAACACAAGCACAAAGAAAAGGAGCTGATGACAAGATACTGAGGTACCATAAATGTATTGGCAAGGAAAGGTCTCAACATTAAAATATTAAAATATATATGTCAGGATTACCTGATAGACGATATTCACATGCCTCTCTTCAGCCTTGTGGGTACCCAACTATGTACACGGCTGAAAGGAAGACACAAAACAATAGAAGAGAGTAATAGGAAGCGCCCTCATCCGATGTAAAGAATAAGTGAATAATGTAAGGGGAGGCCTAGGTGGCCTGGTAAATGGTGATAACAATTATAATAAAAGTTACAGAGGACAGAGATGATTTAGTGTGGTACAGCACTACATATGACAAGATATCTGTCTGACCACTTTAAGTCAGTATGGTTAGCATAAAGCATGTATGCCACAGGATAGAGTAAAGATATCACTGAAAGCCATGTGGACAACAGGAACAAAGCGGGCTTTCCCAGTCACATACTTTGCAAATGAGGTCTAGTCTCCAAGACATCATGCCCACACACTCAAACTATTGGAGACATGTATTGGCCTAATGTGTACCACAGCCCTTAACTTGGGGGTTTAATGTGAGCGAACAGCTAGATATAGGAAGGGAGAGGCTGTCCCCTAAAGAAACTGGCCCAGGTAGTAATATACAAAACAGACTCAAATTAACAAAGCCCTGTGGTCAAGCAGCTGGGACGCTGGGTTTGAAGATGCCAGCGTGCATAAGCTTACCCGTGAAGCAATCCGTGTCCTACTGGCTGTGAAGGGTCCTGGTGAGAGGAAGCAACAAAGCCGGGATGGTGTATTTGGAAGATGACGTACTTTGCGTTGCGTGCTTCGAAGGATCATGGTAAATGTAGTTCACTGATCCGCGTGCATGCGTATTAAGAGAAATCACACCATTTACTTAGAAGAGGCTGAATGCCAAGCGGGCCGGGGAGACCTAAATGATAACCAACATCATTATACAGTGAATACCAAAAAAAGGGGTTTAGTTCAGTTGCCATAGACATATGTGGACCAGGATGAATGACATAAAGGCATGAAAAACGTGTATATGCAAGAGACAAGGAGGAAATTATGTTGTGTTAAAAACCCAAAGTTACTTCCTTGGCTGGGCTCTCATGGTGTACAGCAATAGTCTGGCTAAAGAGTGTGTTGTAGATGATTTCAGACGATCAGATGTATTGTGCTAGGTAGCACCTATATTCAAGATGAAAGAGCCAGCATGTCAGGTAAAGGGAGCTATTTTGGGAATTAAAAAACATGAGAACACATGAAAAGACCTGGATGAGCTACATGCCCAGGCTCGGCCAGGGAATGTCATCGGTCAGCCCTCGTGTGTCATAACGGAGCCTGAAAATCCATCTTTGTTCCCTGTGGAATAGGACTGATTCTCAAGTACCCATTGTCCGTGCATAGTGCGGTTTGTCAATAATTGCCCAATGGATGTCATCTTCTGTGTGCCCTTCACTAATGTAATGTCTTGTAAGCTTGGTTTTGTCTTCCTTACACCGTACTGAGCTCCGATGTTCGAATAGAATCACTGACATAACCTCGACAGACATAATATCGACCTACATTTTTATCGACACAAAAATATCGACAACACTAATATCGATACCCTATACTTAATTTAAAAAATACACTAATATCGAACCCAAAATATCGTAAAACAATATTATCGATTACAGTAATATCGAACACATAAATATCGTTATTTAAAATATCGAACATCCTTTTAAAATATACATGTCCAAAATATCAATCACAATAATATAGACAGCATTATTATCGTTTTTGTAAAAATATCGACAAGTAAAAAATAGATAAAACACACAAAATTAAACACCATGAACATAGGAAAATACATAAACATATATTGCATATAAAATAAAATCAAAAACATATTTTTAAAACACAGTAAAACATATCTTAAAACATTAAATAATAAATACACTATTAATAAATATTTTAATTTAATATTTACATTAACTACAAAGTTTATTTAACATCACATATTATATAATACACATTTAAATAATCCAACACGTGAAAAGAAAAAAAAGTAACTGACTCTTAAGTAGCGTTTTCCATATATGGAAAACAACTACCAAAACAATTAAAACAATAAAGAACAACCAATAAAAATACACAATGTTAAAATAAACCAATGAGGTTAAGCAAACAATTAAATGAACACTATATAAGGAAGAAAAACTTAGTCTTAGTTTACACCTTCAACCAAAAACAATAAGGAAGCCGAAACTCTGCCGGATTTCCACCAAAAACAAGGACTTCATCAAAGAAAAAGCTATTGCATCCTTCAAAAAGTAAGTAAATTACCATCTATAAAATAACAACAATGCTAATCTTGAAAAACAACTATTTGTCTTACTCAAATAATTAATATATATCTTTTTCTAATTTTTGTCTCCTCTACAGATTTTTCTCAAAGCATCAAGAAAAGTACAGACCAGCTCCTCAAACCATCTAACAAATAATGTAAGTATTTTGCTAAATGCCTTTTAAAAATCATGTAAAACGCCCAACCAAACCCCAACTCCATCCCAAACACCCACCCCATCCAATGAACAAATGTAACAAAATAAGTAAAAATATGTTTTGCTCTTCCAACAGAAAAATAAACAACTTAACAGAATACAACAAACAAAGAAAAAACATCTCCATTGAAAAGCAGCTGAAAACCAACATTGTAAGTATATTAATAACAATGTGTATTTGTTAAGAAATAAACATGTATAATATTCATTTGAATAATTTTGATGTACATTTGTTTTAGAACTTAACACATCACAATGACAGAAGGCGCACAATTTATAACATCTCAAAAAGGAAAATGTTTGCTTTGTTACATGGGGTATGTCTATACCCAGGAAAAGCCAATTGGACTAAAAGTCAATTGGAAATGCAGCAAGAACTATTCAAATAAATGTTATGGTCGAGAAACAACTAGAGAAACAACTGTTTTGTATACAAGGGAGCATAACCACCCTCCAAATGTTACTGAAATAGATGTTAGAAATGCCCTTGATGACATTAGAGAAGCTAGTACTAGCTCACAAAAACCTACCAGTGAAATACTTAAAGGAATGCTGCCTAGAATACCCAAACATGCTACTGGGCAAATGCCCTCTATTTCTTCATTAAAAAGAACTATAGCTCGCACAATAAAAGCCACAACAACTACCACGCCTACTCCCAAAACATTTGAAGAGGTGGTAATTCCCCCAGAACTATCTATAACTCATAATGAAGAACCCTTTGTTCTCTATGACAATAAAATGCAAAGACAAAAGAATAATAATGTTTGCTACTGCAAACAATTTAATAAAGCTTCAACAATCAGAAACATGGATGATGGACGGGACTTTTAAAATCTGTCCCAAGCCATTCTATCAACTATACACTGTCCATGCCCTATACCAAAATAACAACATCCCCTTTATCTACGCCTTGCTACCCAATAAACAAAACTCCACATATATGGAAGTACTAACTAAAATTAAACAAGAAACAAATAATTATTTTCCACAGAAAATAATTATAGATTTTGAGCAGGCCATGATAAGTGCAATTCTAAAATGCTACTGTTGGAACCGGGTTTACCGAGTCCGCCACGGTAGCATGGCGCGAAGCGGGAAAGCACGCGAAGGCATTGTGTAAGGCAGTTGTGCAGCACACTCTTACTTTGACTCAGAAATGCGAACGCAATAACATGACACCACACCAGGCTTTTGTATTTAAAATCAAGATCTTTTATATATAAATTAAGTTAGCATCAGATGAGGCAGATTAATTCAGATCTACCTTCAAATTCATTGCATTACTCAACTGGTGCACTTTTTAAATAAAGCATCATAGCTCATCAACATTGTAGGCCACTAAGAGGCCGCAGGAATTATCTCTTAAACGTAGCACTTAATAATGATCTCAAGGTACGTTAATAAAACATGGGCCTAAACATGCAGTTCACTTTAGCATATTCAATTACTTAAAAGAAGGCTTTTCACTTTACATTTAAATAGGCCTGCATTAATCTAGGCGCGCCCACATTCAGTACAGTGGGCGTCGCAATTCCAGTACACCTGTAACATAAAACACTTCAACTCTTGGCGGTGTACACTTCAGCTCAATTCAATTAAACACTTTCCCCCTGTGGTAAAGACTTAGTAGTTAAAAGCATGGCCTAGGCAGTAATTACAATAGGCATCTGCAATAACTTAATAAATACTGTAGGGAACCCCTGAACATGTCCTGTATCCTGGGGCTTCTATGACCCTTAGGGGTTAACTCCAGGCTAGGCCCACTCCTCTCCGGGGCCTCGCCTCATGGGGAAAGGTACACTGTTAATTTTAGGGGTTAATGGTGGACCCCGGCCCCCAGTGGCGTTTTGTGGGCCCTAGGGGCCTCCTGTGCTCACCTGTTGCTTGTTCGTTGGTCGCGCTTCTTTAGCGACTGGCACTCCCCCAGGCCCGGCCCGTGTTCTGGAGGGCGGGGCCCGGTCGGGGTACCTCGGCCTTCAGGCCGGACTGACGGGACGTTGCGGGGGCCGGTATCACCTTCCTCCGGCCCCCGGGATCAGGGAATGAACTTGCGGCACGTTGCGGGGGCCGGGATCACCTTCCTCCGGCCCCCGGGATCAGGTAAGTGAAGTTGCGCGGGCTCAGGGACTTCAGGATGGGGAGCGGGAGCCAGCAGTCCTCTCCGGCCGGCTCCCCGTCTCCCTCTGCACGGCCGGGGCTCTTCCTGGGACTCCGTCGGCGCTGGGGGCGTGACCGGAGCCGGCGCCCAATCGCTGCGCGGCCTTCCTGGGGGCGCGGCCGGCGTCCCCGGCTGCTTGGAGACGGCGTCAGCGGGGCCTGGAGGCCTCGCTGGTCGCACTAGGCCGCGATGGCGATTTCCTCGGCCGCGACGGCGGCGGGGGTGATTTCTTCAGCCGCGGCGGGGGTGATTTCTTCGGCCGCGATGGCGGCGATGGGGCCCAGGGCCCGGTGGCAACAATTTGGGGCAATTTGTAGAGGCTTCGGTGAGGGCGCGGACGGCGCACCTCACCACATATACTTGAGGGGCTTCCCTCATCTCAGCGCTCCCTTCGGTGAGGGCGCGACGGCGCACCTCACCACACGGCACTTCTCCTCAGGCGGCGGCGGCCGCGGCGGTGATCTCCACACAAGGTCAGTGACCTGAGGGGTGGCAGAACGCAGGGCGCACCAGCAGCCTGTGGGCAGGGCTGACTGGAAAAGTACTTGGGGGCAGCCCAGCAGCAGGCAGAAATGAATAGGGGGTGATGGTCTAGCGCTTCAGGGTACGGCGCTTTACCTGGTGATCCCCAGTTGGGCAGTTTAGGCTTCAGGCCTGGCTGGACGGTCAGGCCTTCTCAAATTAAGGTGTCTGGCGACTGCTCCAGCTTGGTTGCTTCTTAGGCGCTTCTTGTTAGGAGTTTCTTGTCAGAAGTTCCTTATTATAAGTTTCTTGTCAAAGTTTCTTGTCAGAAGTTTCTTCTTATGAGGGGGGGGAATGAGTTGGTGGTCTGGGAGTGGTTGATGTTCCTCCCCGCACGCTGAAGGTGGTTCCCTGGGTCCCTTCACACTGGGCAAGGTCAGTGGGTGGTGGGCGTTCCTCAGCTATCTTACTACAGCAGGGCCTCAGCCCTGTCAGCAGCAGTAGTGTAGGTCTCCCCCCTAGGCCCTAAAGCCTATACTCCGGCGGAGGTTCTCCCAGGATCAGTGGTGCTTCATCAACTGACTAGAAAGTTTTCCCTCCAAGCCTTTTATACTCCTAGGTCAGGTGACTCTCCCAAAGGCGGCAAAACATAACTCCTCCCACAGCCCGGAAGGTTCTGGAACCTTCTACATGCCTGGCTATGTGGCCCAGAGGCGGGGATGGAATGGATACTGTATCCCTATGTCCCAGCCTGACCCTGGCTACTAGTGTGTATGCGTGTAAGGCCCCTCTGCAGTAGCAGGGGCCTGTGGCAGCCATCTTGAGTGAGAGAGAGCACCTGAACCTCAGCACTGGCTAGCAGTGGCAAGGTGCCCGGAGACCTAGGTCCAGTAAAAATATGGTGGCAAAAATGAGGCACAAAAGGGAAAAAAAAACAGGGAAAGACCACCCTAGGGCTGACAGGTCTAACACGCGTCCCCCCCAGCTGAAAGAGGGGAGAGCTTCCCAACCTCTAGGGAGTTCTCTTCGCTAAGGCGGAAAAACCGGGAGAGACCGTCAGCGCTGGCGTGGTCTACACCGGGTCGATGTTCCACCCGAAAGTCCATCCCCTGGAGGGAAATGGACCACCTCAACAATTTGGGGTTTTCGCCTCTCATCTGCTTGAGCCAGCGAAGGGGTCTGTGGTCGGTCTGGATCAGGAAGTGACAACCAAAAAGGTATGGCCTCAACTTCTTTACAGCCCAAACCACGGCAAAGGCTTCTCGTTCGATGGTACTCCACCGCTGTTCCCGGGGAGTAGTCTTCGGGAAATGAAGGCCACTGGCTGGTCTTGGCCATCGTCATTCAGCTGCGAGAGCACAGCTCCTATGCCATGCTCAGAAGCGTCTGTCTGTACAATAAATTCCCGTCCAAAGTCTGGAGTCCTGAGCACCGGTGCGGTGCACATTGCACGCTTGAGGGTCTCAAAGGCTTCCTGGCAGGCAGCCGTCCAGATGACTCTGCGTGGCTGCTTCTTTGAAGTCAATTCCGTCAATGGGCCCACGATGGTTCCATATCCCTTGATGAACCGGCGGTAGTATCCCGTGAGGCCGAGAAAAGCTCGGACCTCTGTTTGGGTCTTGGGGGCTCCCAGGCCAAGATGGTCTCAATCTTGGCTTGGAGGGGTTGCACCTCACCTCCGCCCACCAGATGTCCCAGGTACACGACAGATCCCTGTCCAATCTGGCAGTTGCTGGCCTTGATGGTTAGACCAGCCCATTGTAGAGCCTGTAGCACCTCCTGGAGATGCTCCAGATGGTCCTCCCAGCTGCTACTGAAGACAGCTATGTCATCCAGGTAGGCAGCAGAGAAGGCCTCTAGGCCAGACAGCACCTGGTTCACCAACCCCTGGAAAGTGGCTGGAGCATTTTTCAACCCGAAGGGCATCACCCGAAATTGAAAGTGGCCCTCGGGGGTGGAGAACGCAGTCTTCTCCCTTGCTCCTTCTGCCATGGCGATCTGCCAATAGCCTGACGTCAAATCAATGGTACTCAGATACCGGGCTGCTCCCAGCCGGTCAATGAGCTCATCCGCCCGAGGGATCGGGTGAGCGTCGGTCTTTGTGACTGAGTTGAGTCCACGGTAATCCACACAGAACCGAAGTTCTGGTGTGGTGCCCGGTGGGGCCGCTTTCGGCACCAACACCACCGGACTAGCCCAAGGGCTACTGGAAGGCTCAATCACTCCCAGTTCTAGCATCTTGGTAACCTCACCCTGGATACTAGCCTTGACTTTATCGGACAGCCGGTAAGACTTGGTTTTTACTGGCGGACTGTCCCCTGTGTCCACATCATGGGTACACAGGTGCGTGATCCCAGGCGTGAGGGAGAACAACGAGGCGTACTGCCCCAAGACCTGGCGGCAGTCCCTCTGTTGCTCTGGGGTTAAGGATGGGGCGAGGACCACTCCCTCTACCGAACCATCCTTCTCATGGGCCGCCAGAAGGTCTGGAAGAGGCTCACTCTCCTCCTCCTCACTTCCATCTGTTATCATTAGGAGAGTGAGTTCTGAACGCTCCTGGTGGGGCTTCAGGCGGTTGACGTGGAACACCCTGTGGGGTTGACGTGGGGTCTTCACATCGACGACATATGTGGTCTGGCCTCTCCTTTCCAAGATCTCAAACGGCCCAGTCCACCGGTCCTGGAGGGCGCTAAGCTCTCCTGGCTCCATGACCCACACCTTCTGTCCAGCGTCTAACTCTACCGTCCGCGTGTTCCGGTCATACCATTTCTTCATGACGGCCTGACTTGCCTCTAGGTTGTCCGAGGCCTCCTTCCACAGCTTGGCCACTTGGCTGCAGAATGCCAGCATATAGCTCACGGGGAAACTTCGAGGAAGACTTCTCCCACCCCTCCTTGACAAGACTGAGGGGCCCCCGAACGGGGTGGCCATAGAGCAGCTCAAAGGGGCTGAAACCGACCCCCTTCTGCGGCACCACTCGGTAGGAGAAGAGCAGACAGGGTAAGAGGACGTCCCACTTTCTTCTCAAGTCCTCGGGTAGGCTCCTGATCATCCCCTTCAAGGTTTTGTTAAAGCGCTCCACGAGCCCGTTTGTCTGGGGGTGGTAAGGAGTGGAGAACCGGTAGGTCACTCCACACTCCTTCCACATGGCCTGCATGTAGGCTGACATGAAATTCGTGCCCCTATCTGACACCACGACCTTGGGGAATCCCACTCGGGTAAAAATCCCCATCAGGGCCCGCGCCACCACCGGTGCAGTGATGGTCCTCAGAGGGATTGCCTCCGGGTACCGGGTGGCGTGGTCTACCAGCACCAAAATGAACCTATGTCCTGCCGAAGTCGGCGGGTCCAATGGCCCGACAATGTCAATCCCTACCCACTCAAAAGGGGTATCGACAACTGGGAGAGGTTCTAGAGGGACCTTCACTTTAGTCCCTGTCTTGCCGCTCGCTTGGCAAGTGGTGCAAGTCTTGCAAAAAGTGTCAGAAGTGACGCGCATCCTGGGCCAGTAAAAATGTGGGACCAGACGCGCAAACGTCTTGTCTTGGCCCAGGTGTCCTGCTAGTGGTATTTCGTGTGCCAACTCTAGCAGAAAGGCTCGGTAGCATTGGGGGACCACCACGGCCCTTGATGACCCATGCACCGGAGCCTTAGGCTCACTGTAGAGGAGACCATCCTCCCAGTAGACATGGTAGTTACCAGTCTCTGTTCCAGCTGCTTGGGCTTCGGCCTGTTGCCGCATGCCTTCAAGCGTAGGGCACTCCTTCTGCGCCCGGCAAAATTCCTCCCGGGTAGGCCCTCCTTCCACCTGCCACTCTGCAGGGGTCGGCAGGTCCCCCACGGGAACACCAACCACCTCAGCAGACTCCGGGGTCACCTCCGCGGGCTCCCCATCCATCTCACCGGGTGTCTCCACCTGGACATCTCCTCGTCCAGCAGTGGGCTGGGCCATTGTTTCAGGCTCCAACCCCAGCTGAGTTCCTTGTCGGGCAGCCATGGACCGCGTGACGACGCAAGTCCATCCTGGTAATCCCAACATCTCAGCATGGGCATTGCACTCTACCTCCCTCCAGGCAGTATGTTCCAAGTCGTTGCCCAGCAGACAGTCAACTGGCATAGCAGGGCTCACCGCAACCTTCAACAGACCTGATACTCCTCCCCACTCAAAGGGAACTTGGACCACGGGGTAATGACCCAGGCTATTATCAGCCATAACAACCGGGTGGAATTCCTCAGGAATCACCTGCTCTGGGGACACCAGCTGACGTCTCACCATCGTCATGCTGGCACCTGTGTCCCTCAGAGCCTCCACCTCCTCCCCGTTCACCAGGACCCTCTGCCGATACTTGGCAGTGTTCGCGGGTACCTGAACCCGTGGGATGATCTCTCTATCCCCCAGGGAAACCAAGGTCAAGCCTGTCCACTCACCTCCCCTACCTAGGGACAACTCCTCCCCAAGCGCTACACTGGCCACCCCGGGGCTCTTACCTCCTGTGGGGGCTGGGGTTCTCTTGCGACACTGGGGATCCCCCTTGTAATGTCCAACCTCCCCGCACTCGTAGCACCGGACAGTTCTGGGCTGCTGACTCCCGTCAGGATAAGTGGGTTTCTGGGATCCAGATTGAGATGGGGAACCTACCCCTCTCCCAGGCGGTCTATTTTGGGGGCCTTTAAAGAACTCCCTCTTTTTATCTCCACCCTCTTTCTTCTGGGGGAGCCCCTGTCCACCTTTCGGGGGTCCGCCCCGGCTCCCTTGTGGGACACCCGAATGCTGACCCACTTGTCTGCCTCCTCTGCAAGCTCCCTAGGATTGGTCAGCTTGCGGTCCACCAAGTACTGGTGCAGCTCCGGAAAACATTTCTCTAGGAGGTGCTCTCTCAAGAACAGGTCGTACAGCCCTTTGTAATTGTCAACGTTGCTGCCACGCACCCAACCCTCCAATGCCTTCCGGGCATAATCAAAAAAATCCACCCAGTTTTGTGTGTGAAGCTTGTGGCTGTTGCGGAACTTTTGGCGGTACTTCTCTGGGGTGAGGCCAAACTTCTTGAGCAGGGCCTCCTTCATGATAGGGTAGTTAGTCTGCTCCCCTTATCCAAAGCCAAAAGTGTGTCCCTTACTAGTGGAGGTATGTACCTATAAAGACCTCCCCCAGTAGCTCTCAGGAACTCTATGGGCCACCAGAGCCACCTCGTACGCCGCCAACCACTTGTCGATGTCATCACCTACACTAAAACTGGCTATCACCTCTCTGGGTAAATAGAATTTGGGCTCCTGTGGAACCCCAGCAGGTACGCTGCCACCATTCACTTTGCCCTGCATCTCCATCTGCAAGGTTCGGAGCTCTAGTTCCTTCAGGCTAAGCTCATGTACAAGCTTCCTTTCCTCCATGGCTAGCCTTTCCTGTTCTCGCTCCCTTTCCATCCTAGCAAGTTCTAATGTTAATTGCCTCTGCTCCCTTCTGTCCTCCAATTCCTCTGCCGACAAACTCCCTCCTGACGCACTACTGCCTGCCCTGGAACGTCTTCCTGGCAACACATTCTCGCTAACATCAATGCGCAGTAGGTCCAGTTCTCCTGGGTTGTCTGCCTCCCCCTGCTCCTCGTCCCCTCTTCCCTCCGGGTGGGCCATTACCCATGCCCTCAAAGCTTTCTGAAGCACCTCCTTCCTGGCGCCTCGCTTGACGGCCACCCCCCTCTCTAGGCAGAACTCCTTCAGCTGTGTCACCGTATACCTTTCTAGGTTGGCTAACTCAAACTCCATCCTCCTAGGTGGGGTCCCAGACAATTTAAGGAAAGGGTTCTAGACTGTAGGTAGCAGGTCTAACGCAGGAATGTACACAATCGGCAATTACAAAAGAATTCCTAGCACTTTCATTACAATAGGTGTCTAATTGCGGCGCACACTGAGTCACTGTAGGGTGCTGCACAAACACCAGTCCTTATCCAACCGCTGAACACCAAATGTTGGAACCGGGTTTACCGAGTCCGCCACGGTAGCATGGCGCGAAGCGGGAAAGCACGCGAAGGCATTGTGTAAGGCAGTTGTGCAGTACACTCTTACTTTGACTCAGAAATGCGAACGCAATAACATGACACCACACCAGGCTTTTGTATTTAAAATCAAGATCTTTTATATATAAATTAAGTTAGCATCAGATGAGGCAGATTAATTCAGATCTACCTTCAAATTCATTGCATTACTCAACTGGTGCACTTTTTAAATAAAGCATCATAGCTCATCAACATTGTAGGCCACTAAGAGGCCGCAGGAATTATCTCTTAAACGTAGCACTTAATAATGATCTCAAGGTACGTTAATAAAACATGGGCCTAAACATGCAGTTCACTTTAGCATATTCAATTACTTAAAAGAAGGCTTTTCACTTTACATTTAAATAGGCCTGCATTAATCTAGGCGCGCCCACATTCAGTACAGTGGGCGTCGCAATTCCAGTACACCTGTAACATAAAACACTTCAACTCTTGGCGGTGTACACTTCAGCTCAATTCAATTAAACACTTTCCCCCTGTGGTAAAGACTTAGTAGTTAAAAGCATGGCCTAGGCAGTAATTACAATAGGCATCTGCAATAACTTAATAAATACTGTAGGGAACCCCTCAACATGTCCTGTATCCTGGGGCTTCTATGACCCTTAGGGGTTAACTCCAGGCTAGGCCCATTCCTCTCCGGGGCCTCGCCTCATGGGGAAAGGTACACTGTTAATTTTAGGGGTTAATGGTGGCACCCGGCCCCCAGTGGCGTTTTGTGGGCCCTAGGGGCCTCCTGGGCTCACCTGTTGCTTGTTCGTTGGTCGCGCTTCTTTAGCGACTGGCACTCCCCCAGGCCCAGCCCGTGTTCTGGAGGGCGGGGCCCGGTCGGGGTACCTCGGCCTTCAGGCCGGACTGACGGGACGTTGCGGGGGCCGGTATCACCTTCCTCCGGCCCCCGGGATCAGGGAATGAACCTGCGGCACGTTGCGGGGACCGGGATCACCTTCCTCTGGCCCCCGGGATCAGGTAAGTGAAGTTGCGTGGGCTCAGGGACTTCAGGATGGGGAGCGGGAGCCAGCAGTCCTCTCCGGCCGGCTCCCCGTCTCCCTCTGCACAACCGGGGCTCTTCCTGGGCCTCCGTCGGCGCTGGGGGCGTGACCGGAGCCGGCGCCCAATCGCTGCGCTGCCTTCCTGGGGGCGCGGCCGGCGTCCCCGGCTGCTTGGAGACGGCGTCGGCAGGGCCTGGAGGCCTCGCTGGTCGCACTAGGCCGCAATGGCGATTTCCTCGGCCGCGACGGCGGTGGGGGTGATTTCTTTGGCCGCGACGGCGGCGGGGGTGATTTCTTCGGCCGCGACGGCACCGATGGGGCCCAGGGCCCGGTGGCAACAATTTGGGGCAATTTGTAGAGGCTTCGGTGAGGGCGCGGACGGCGCACCTCACCACATATACTTGAGGGGCTTCCCTCACCTCAGCGCTCCCTTCGGTGAGGGCGCGACGGCGCACCTCACCACACGGCACTTCTCCTCAGGCGGCGGCGGCCGCAGCGGTGATCTCCACACAAGGTCTGTGACCTGAGGGGTGGCAGAACGCAGGGCGCACCAGCAGCCTGTGGGCAGGGCTGACTGGAAAAGTACTTGGGGGCAGCCCAGCAGCAGGCAGAAATGAATAGGGGGTGAAGGTCTAGCGCTTCAGGGTACGGCGCTTTACCTGGTGATCCCCAGTTGGGCAGTTTAGGCTTCAGGCCTGGCTGGACGGTCAGGCCTTCTCAAATCAAGGTGTCTGGCGACTGCTCCAGCTTGGTTGCTTCTTAGGCGCTTCTTGTTAGGAGTTTCTTGTAAGAAGTTCCTTATTATAAGTTTCTTGTCAAAGTTTCTTGTCAGAAGTTTCTTCTTATGAGGGGGGGAATGAGTTGGTGGTCTGGGAGTGCTTGATGTTCCTCCCCGCACGCTGAAGGTAGTTCCCTGGGTCCCCTCACACTGGGCAAGGTCAGTGGGTGGTGGGCGTTCCTCAGCTATCTTACTACAGCAGGGCCTCCACCCTGTCAGCAGCAGTAGTGTAGGTCTCCCCCCTAGGCCCTAAAGTCTATACTCCGGCGGAGGTTCTCCCAGGATCAGTGGTGCCTCATCAACTGACTAGAAAGTTTTCCCTCCAAGCCTTTTATACTCTTAGTTCAGGTGACTCTCCCAAAGGAGGCAAAACATAACTCCTCCCACAGCCCGGAAGGTTCTGGAACCTTCTACATGCCTGGCTATGTGGCCCAGAGGCGGGGATGGAATGGATACTGTATCCCTATGTCCCAGCCTGACCCTGGCTACTAGTGTGTATGCGTGTAAGGCCCCTCTGCAGTAGCAGGGGCCTGTGGCAGCCATCTTGAGTGAGAGAGAGCACCTGCACCTCAGCACTGGCTAGCAGTGGCAAGGTGCCCGGAGACCTAGGTCCAGTAAAAATATGGTGGCAAAAATGAGGCGCAAAAGGGAAAAAAAAACAGGGAAAGACCACCCTAGGGCTGACAGGTCTAACAGCTACCCACACACATCAATTCAGGGATGTTACTATCATTTCAATCAGTGTCTATGGAGACACCTACAGAAATCAACACTAAGGGCCCGATTCCAATCTCGCTGGGTAAGCCCTACGGCCGACTGGCGCCCGTAGAGCTTTCCGTGCGACTCGGGCTCCTGGGCTCTGAGCGACAGAGTACGATGCGCTGCAGCGCTGATGGACTCGGGTCACTCGGAGCACCATTGAAGTCAGTGGGAGCCTGGTGTACATTGCGTACATGGGCTCCAATAGACCAAAAATGCACGTCTCGGACAAGGGTGCCCCCTGTCGCGGGGACGCATCGGTCCCGCACACACCGTGCAGGCATGTATAGGGGGGACCCTTGGGATCCCCCAGTGATCAAGTCGTAGGGCTGCAGGTGAAGGGGGGTCCGCTACGGACCCCTGAAGTCTGCTTCCCGGAGCTTTTTCGAGTCGGAGGCTCTGACTCGATCTGGCTGCTCGATGCTCGCATCGTACTTGTTCGCTTGGAAATCGGACCCATTGCGTGGTACGCGTCGATGAAGTCGGAGTCGTCCGGACGGCGTCGCTGACGGGTACGACACGGTCGGAGCGCGAGGCTTTCCTTGCATCGTACTTGCTCGCTCGTACAGTGGTGCAGGTCGTCCGGAAACTGGGGCTACGAAGCGGACTCGCTCGCTACGGATCCCGGTCGGTGCCCTTCCGAGCGAGATCGGAATCGGCCCCTTAGTGTTGAATATGCATCAAACAGTTCATTCGCATACCAAATAAAAAAGCTTATTGCACTGGCCTACGTCCCAGTTACTGACGTGGCCGAACATTACAACCTTTTAACCCCTTCGGTGCGCGGCCGATTTTCGCCCTGTGCGGGGCGTTTCATTGAGTGGGCGGGTTCATGACGAGCTCAGCTCATCATGCGCACACGAGCACTGCGCAGCATGACGAGCTGAGCTCGTCATGAGCACCGAAGGGGTTAATAGAAAGTCCTTACTACCAGCAACACAAACACAAATTAAGTCTCCTCCTAGACTATTTTGAAGATACCTGGGTGGGAAGACTCCATAGATCAGGACATAGAAGACAACCAAACTACCAAATACCATGGTGGAATGTCTACCTTAGCACACTAAACCAAGAGTCAAAAACAAGCAATGCTGTTGAAGGTTGGCATAATGCCTTCCAAGCATCAACAGGATGAGGTACACCTACTCTACACAAACTCCTACTCTCCCTACAAAAAGAACAGAGCTACCAACAGCTAAGAATAGAGCAATCTGTTACACAAAATAAACCTAAACCTATCCAAACAATCTAAACAAATGTTTGAATACCTACAACAACAAGTCAGACTATACCCTACAAGAAGAGGCCTAGAATACTTAGCAATGATTGCAAAAAGCCTACTCTAAACTGTCAAAACAGTGTAAAATGTATAATACATTTCTGTTTCAAATATTAAAATGCATACCAAATAATTTTATTTTTTCACAATACTACTTAATTTGTCTAATATATTTTTATTAATAAATACAAATATATATAAACACATTAATTAGATATTTGAAAAAATAAACAACAACAATAGTAAATTTCATTGTATTTCCCTCCCACAATAAATAAGTTAAATAACTTACCAGTTCCGTAGCTGTAGACAGAAAATTCCACATCTTGCAAAACAATCCAGATAGATTATAATCCAAATAGAATAAAAAGTTTCCCAAAAAAAAATGAAAAAATACAACTGTTTCAAAAAGTAATCCTCGGTCCATAAATCCACAATTCGTCAACCATAAAAATCCCGAAAATTGTTTTAAAAAAAGAAATGCTCCATGAAAACCCGAAAAATTAAGAAAGTGTAAAATAACCATTAGTTACTAAAACTAATGTACACTTCCTTAATTAAAAAAAACGCAATCTTCCGGTAATGGCAACTTTTGTCGTAAAAACCTCTAAAAAAACACAAACATTCCCACCCACACAAATATACACATATTACACCATATAACAGTATTACAAACATTACACACACAATAATAAACACATATTGTACCATACTTTAACATTTCAAAACTAGGCCTCAAAACCTAACAATACATAAATCGTCAAAACCTAACGTACACATAAACAATGCCGAGGGGCTCATTACGATGGTGGGCGGAGGCACCTCAGCGGTGCTGGCTGTGGCGGAAAATGTCATTTTCCGCACGCCAGCACCGGGCCTCACGCCCACCATATTACGATGGGCAAACGTAGCTCATTTCCCGTCCGCGGCGGTGCGACGTGAACCGCCATAAAAATACACCAGCCACCGCGGCGGAGGAAGCCAATAGAGACCCACAGCCGTGCGGAATGACGTCCCGTCCGCCGTACAAATCACGATGCCCCAAACAGCCCGTCACACCGCTGCGGGAAAACCACCCAACCAGAGACAGCGGTAGCACGACAGCGGAGTGCGAAACCAGACTCCCGGACCCCTCCACCAGGTCCCGACCGCAATGGATCCAGCTCTACATGCCTTTCCGGTGCTGTACCTGCTCCACTACCAGCAAATGGCACGTCGCAGACAATGCCGCAGGTATGCAATCACACAACTCCGCACACAACCACAACACACAACTACTGGGCTGACATACTGTTCCTGTCCACATCAGACACTCTGGTGGGGACAGGAACACATCCCCAAGTGTACCCACACATGTCCTACCTGTCACAAAATCACCCCTCCGCATCCGGGCCATCCATCAACCGCGAAATCACAGCAATGTCCTGGTCACGTCACCGCAGCGGAGCAGACGGGGGAAAAAATGCGCACAATGTAGTAGGCAGGGCCAGCGCCAGGCGTGGGCAGTCCACAAAGATCATAGGGCCCCACCCTCACCCTTCATACACTACGCCCCCCACAACCGTTAGGGGATATGCTGTGTGCTCCTACTGTCCCCCCCTGCACAATTAACCAGGCAGGTGTACCCTGACCCTGCACCACACACACCAAACAACCAGGGAGCCTGTCTCAGAAGGTGGGGGAGAAGAGGAACACCCTGCACAGAAGCTCAGGGGAAGGGCATTCCTCACCTCACACCTACCCCCCACTCATGTCAAGCAAATTGAGTCCAATTACAAAATGAACACTCACACTGCATATGAACAACCACTCAACTGTATACACTGCCTGTCAAGTCACCCAGACACACCCCACACTGACACACAGCCACATACACATAACAGATGTCAGCAGCAATGGAGGACAATAAATGGGCTAGGCAAAAGTGAGGTGGACAGTGTTGGAAAGTCATGGAGCAAGCCACAAAGCATGTGTACATCACATGCAAGAGAAGGAACATAGCACACCACCCTTAGGCCATCAAATCAGACATGGCTGGCACAGTGAGTGAAATTAAATCACAGTGACCTCTGTGCAACAACTCAGGGAGACAGCAAGGCAAGCCATGCATAGGCACAGGAATGATAGGAAGCGTCTGAAGTCATACAGTGACAATCCACACATCTGTGTCAGCTTACTTGACATGTGTATGTCATCAGCACAACACACATGGCTCATTGTCACACTCCATGACAGTCAAACACAAGTAGGACTTCCACACATGCCCCTCACATACCCACCTCACACCTGCAACACTCTACACCTGTGAGAAACACACATACTGGTGCAAATAAGGCCCTGTGAGTTCACTGACAACCAACCACACACCCTGTGCTGCACCTCCAAACATCACAATCACACTCAGGGATGCCTGAACCAATGCAGACACAAAAACAACAGTCAAACATAAAGCTCACCAACAACATCCACAGAAGTCCAACAAGCCCAGACATGTGCAGCCAAACAGTGGAAAGGCAATGTGTCCCTAGACAGAACAGGAGTATACAACATTGTCACCCAGGAGCAATGCACAGACACCATACCCCAACAGAAACAAGAAGTGCACCATCTCAAAACAATCAGGAACACAAACTGGGATCAATGGGACAATAAGCTAACACAGACAGACACACCACACCACCCATCAAGTCAACATGGTGTCATAGTGTCCCACATGCATGCACATGCAGAATCCTGACAAGTGACAGGTCAAAGATATGAGGACATAGCACTAGTGTGCACTCAAAACAAGGCCAGCAACCAGAACATAACTTGCTGCATGTGACACACACACAAGTAATCTACACTACACCTGCAACACACATCTGAATGTATTACAATGCACAAACAACTCACACACAATGTAATGCAAATAGAACATCACACACAGAGCATCTGTCAGCAGAAAGAGCCAACACAGCCCAAACACTGCACACATCCACAACAAAAACACAACAGATGCACATGCCAATACCTCACATTGCAAACTCAGCTGGACATCAGAGGATGCACACCAGGCAAGTACAAGGCAACATACACTGAAAGCACTCCATGCAGGCCAAGCAGTGTGTGCACACCAACCAAATCAGTAGCACACACATCTCAGTGTCACACCATGTACTCCCACAACACAAATCAGCAAAGCACACAGACAACATCACACTCTGGAAGGGTAGCAGTACCTCACCAAACACACATACAGCTAACCCAACAATCACAGATGCACAACTCAAGGACACCCAGGTGCAAACAACACGAACAGAGGACTGTGCAGCACAAACAGTTGCACTGCACATGATCAACCATGACTGCGAACCAGTACAAGAAAATCACACATAACCATATGTGAAACTGTCCTGAGTGGCACATTGGTCCTGTGCACAGATCTGCACCACAAAGCACAGTGTAACTAATGAAGTGGTGAGGAGGCTCACACACTGGCAACCCAAGGGGACAGGTGACATGATAGTGAAGTGTTGTGTACGTCAGTAGTAGACAGGTCAGGAGTGTACTATACACAAATACATGGAGGAGTCACTCACAATGGGTAGGCTTCAGTAGCAAAGCTAGGGGATGGTATGACTCCACATACCATACTGGAGCCAAAAATGCCTCAAGTGACAGCAATGCATGAGAAAACTCACCAACAATGTCAGTGTGGCTGAGCAGGTCGGCACAGTGAGCACAGACAGTAGCAAGACACATAGCTGATCAACAAAACACAACACAGACTTGGCTGTCACACACTCTGCATACTCACAACTGGCAGCAACAACAAGTAGGTGTCCCCCAGGAGTGCAAGGACACACCAACACACTGTACAGTGCACAACCTACAACTCCCACATGTGCACACAATCACAAGCACAGGGCTGACAAATCAAACAAACAGGCACTCAGCTCCTGGGCCATACATGTGTGCAGTTGGCATTGCAGGGGCACACACACATCAACACTACTGACCAAGTCACCCCTTCACACTTCATGACCACTAAAGTGCACAAATACAAATGTACCCATGTGACAAGAAGACAGCCCATCACAAGATGACCATATACCAACACTGCTGTTCACACATCAAGAAAGATCACACACACATGATGGACCCTGGCCAGCCTGCCTGCAATACTGTGAATAGAATTCCCCTCTGTGCTGGCAGTGCATCCTAACATGTCATGTGTACAATTTAGCAAACCTGACCATAGAATGATTCGGATAACAGTAGGTCATCACAAACAACCATCATTGCACCCCCAAGCCTCAGACTCAAGAAGAACTGAAGTGCCTGTCACCTCTGGTAAACTCAGAAAAAGTGAACCAAGCCATTGGCAATGTTAAAGTGGCATACAGATCATGTGTCACATAAAGCCATACCCATACATAATACATTTTCATATAGCAAGGACACTGACAAAGCAGACAACAGGAGTAACTGTCATTATTACATATTACCCAGATAGGCATCAAAAGTAGACAAGAGCAAGGGCAGTGGCCAGTCCAGAGCTCCAAGTAGGCACATGTGTGCATGAGAACCTGCACAGGGAATGGGTAAACAAAGTGAAACACAGCAAGGCAAGTGGCCAGTCCAGAGCTCCAAGTAGGCACATGTGTGCATGAGAACCTGCACAGGAAATGGGCAAACAAAGTGAAACACAGCAAGGCCAGTGGCCAGTCCAGAGCTCCAAGTAGGCACATGTGTGCATGAGAACCTGCACAGGGAATGGGCAAACAAAGTGAAACACAGCAAGGCCAGTGGCCAGTCCAGAGCTCCAAGTAGGCACATGTGTGCATGAGAACCTGCACAGGGAATGGGCAAACAAAGTGAAACACAGCAAGGCCAGTGGCCAGTCCAGAGCTCCAAGTAGGCACATGTGTGCATGAGAACCTGCACAGGGAATGGGCAAACAAAGTGAAACACAGCAAGGCCAGTGGCCAGTCCAGAGCTCCAAGTAGGCACATGTGTGCATAAGAACCTGCAGAGGGAATGGGAAAACAAAGTGAAACACAGCAAGGCCAGTGGCCAGTCCAGAGCTCCAAGTAGGCACATGTGTGCATGAGAACCTGCACAGGGAATGGGTGAGACCGTACACTGCCATGGTCAGCAACACAGCTAGGGGACAACAATGGGCAGTCCAGGCACCGCTGTGTGAGGGACAGGTGTGGGAGGGGGACTCAGCCTCAGACGTGGCTGTCAGTCGAACTGGGAGGTGGCTGATTGTCATGCCCAGTTGGAGTACTGGACCTGGGCGAGAGATGACCAGCTGAGATAGAGGCATCAGTGGCTTTGTAAGCCGGAGGGCTGCTTGGCCTGGGTGGTGTGGTGGCACGTGGAGGCGGAGACATGCTGCTGTGAGACACAGTGTGTGAGGGAGAATGTGGATGGGTGCCTTTCCACTTCTTGGGGATTCAATAGGTAATTTTGGTCTTGGTAGGAGTGGGAGGTGGGGCGGCCATAACAGGCACACTCTCCACCAAAGGTGCATCAGGTGCAGGTGGGGGCCCTCCCTCTGGGGATCTGCTGGATCCGGTGGTACGCTTGGCCTGGCCTTGCCTTTTCCCCTCCATCCCCTCTTGACCAGGTGACTCCCCTACAGTGCCCCCCTTTCCCAGATTCACTGGGGTGTGGGTGGGAGTTGAGGTTGTGGGTGAATCTGCCTTAGAGGCCTTTTTCTGTGGACTCTTAGCAGGCACCAGCTTCACAGCAGGCACAGCAACTGTCTGCTTGTCTTTGGGAGACGCTTTTTGGACGGGAGGGTCCTTGGATGGGGATGATCTTGAGGCATGTGAGCCTTTGGCCTGCTTCTTGGCTTGATGCCCCTGAGTGTCACCTGAATGGCTTTTGCCTTTGCGCACTGGTCTGACTTTGGTTGGTTTGGGGGACGGTGTATGCACTCTGGCCCGCTTGGGGTGATGCTGTTGTATGCTGCGTGTGGTGTACCTTGAGCCTGAGGGCTGTGGTGTCTGGTCACTCTCGTCAGATGTAGCCACTGGCAGGGGTGGCCGAAGGGACTGGAGCTGGACTCTGAGCCTGTGACAGCTGAATGGCTGCCGTCACTGTGGAGGACAAAGACTGGGCAGTCCTGTGTAGCCCACCCACATCTGAATGAATGCCCTCCATGAAGGCAACTACCTGTGCCAACTTCTTGTCATGGTCTAGGAAGGCATTCAGGAGAGTCGTCTGACCCACACACAGCTGGCGCAAAAGCTCAACAGACTCAACACTGAGGGCAGCAGGGGAGACAGGGGCAGGGGCAGCGGTGCCTGGGGGGAAGGACACTCTTCCCTTCTTACTGGTGCGAACACGGGCAGCACTAGTGGAAGTCACTGGGAGGGTGGGCACTGGACGATGTGTGGTAGAAGAGGAGGCAGATTTCACACTCCCTGTGCCCGCCAACATTGAGGAGTCACCGCTGCCGTCAGATGAAGTTGAGGTTGGTGTCTCTGGCTGTGATTCCTCAAGCACACTCCTGTCCCCCTCCGAGGTGCTGGTCACATCAGTGTCAGTGTGCTCATGTGAAGCAGTCGTGCCTGATGCCTCACCACTGGTGTCCGTCCCCTGTCCTTCTGTGCCCTCAGTAGATGCTGCAAGAGACAGAGACGCAGGTACAGTTTAGTGCCATACACACACACATCACATGCAAGCAACGCACAAAACAAGATGGTGAAACCCCCATGTTGCACACCACCCTGTGCAGTCACATTGTGTGACCCCTAAGTACAAATATCAAAAACCGCATGGAAACATGCAAACTTGGCATAATTGACCCATGTGATGTCCACACAGCCAAACAGCTTGCCCGTGCCCCCGTGTAACCAGACATACAGATTCCTCTGAGCATACCTAGGGCCCTGTGGGTGAAAAAGATGTACATAACAACATGTGGTCACAGTCACATAAGGAGTCAACACAGATACAGACTCCAAAATATGAATTCGCAATGGCCATGAGCTCATGCAATCCACCATGTTGTGCTTTGGGGCACAACTACAGTTGCACATTGGTGTCAGATGTGTAGTTCACACAATTTTGAGGTCAGGCACTGCACACATTGATGAAAGCACACTCAGATGAGGCACCCTGCCGGTCACTGCCATGGGATGTCCCTGACTCCACCAATGCAGCCGATGCCATAAGCCCACAACTCAGAATGCAATGTCAAGGGCCATTACATCAATGACATGAGAAAGTACATGTAACGAAAAAGCATGACAGCTGCACACAACAGAGAGGCCACTCACAAGCCATTGCATCACAATAGCAACATCACAGAGCCCAGCACTGGCTCAGGCTTGGAATACATGCAGTCACTCACAAGCAAAGTCACCCTTCCCAGAATACTCACCCCCAGCTTGCTGCTGATGGTCCTTCAAACGTGCATCCAGCTCTGGCAGTGTCACTGCCAAGATGCGGGCCATTAGTGGTGTCATGCCCCTGCGCGCTAACCTGCCAGTCCGAGGGAGCAGCCCCAGCATCATCTCTAAAGTTAAACAATAATGGGGCGACCCTGTGTCCCTCAGAACCTGGGTATGGATAAATTAACAAAAACAATGGTTCTGTTGGGTTTACCTAATTATTTCTTATGAAAACGCCTAGTGCTACCATATTATTCTATAATCATAAACATCAATATCTCAGTTATCCAGACAAAAATAATAATAATAACACACACGACACAAATTGCTGTCTATTTCCTCGTTTTTTATAAATTTAATCATTCATATATATTTACAAATTCGTAAACAAGACTGTCAACACGAGGTGAAGTTTTATAAATAATAAGTGATCAAGTGACATTAGTGCTCAGTGCTAGTGTTCAGTGCGCAATATATACAAAGTGTTTAAAATATGTACATGGGAAAGAGTAGGCCAGAATTTTGTAAGACAACAATGACTCTACTAAGTATTGAATTTTATTAGTCAAGTAGAGCCTTGATCAGGACAAAGAACGGGGGTCAAGGGTGTTCCTTAGCTCGGTCTGGACGAGATATGAAATGGGCGGTAAAAATACTCACCCAAATAACACCAGAATAGTTCCTGGAACTATTCTGGTGTTATTTGGGTGAGTATTTTTACCGCCCGTTTCATATCTCGTCCAGACCGAGCTAAGGAACATGCTTAACTCGTGTTTTCTTCATTGATAGGCTGTCACCCTTGACCCCCGTTCTTTGTCCTGATGAAGACCCGTCATGACTACCTAATGGAGCTGAGTTTGGGTTGAAACGTCGACGACCTCACATGGTCCAGACTGATCAAGACTCTACTTGACTAATAAAATTCAATACTTAGTAGAGTCATTGTTGTCTTACAAAATTCTGGCCTACTCTTTCCCATGTACATATTTTAAACACTTTGTATATATTGCGCACTGAGCACTAGCACTGAGCACTAATGTCACTTGATCACTTATTATTTATAAAACTTCACCTCGTGTTGACAGCCTTGTTTACGAATTTGTAAATATATATGAATGATTAAATTTATAAAAAACGAGGAAATAGACAGCAATTTGTGTCGTGTGTGTTATTATTATTATTTTTTGTCTGGATAACTGAGATAGTGATGTTTATGATTATAGAATAATATGGTAACACTAGGCGTTTCCAGCGTCATCTCTGCCACGTTTTTGCTCAGACGGCAGATGTCATCCCACCTCTTGTGACGTTGTGTGTGTCGTCGGTTGGAGACACCCAGAGCCCGCACCTTGCATGCAATGGCCCTCCATATGGCCTTACGCTGGTGGACTTTGAGCTGCAGGCATGGGAGACAAGAGGAGGAAATTTCAGTGACACTGGGTTATGTACCACTATCTCTCAGTACAGGAGAATGCACAAACTCAGCACAGCTACACAGATATGTTTAGCAGAGAAAATACAGCATGACACGTAGTACATGAGCATGGGATTATCATAACAAAATGCATGCAGGTATGAGGATGGACACAGTACCTGCCCATCTCATACACATGCTGAATGGCAGCACAGAAAGCAATGTTAAGGAGGCTCACATCTGCAATGCAGTTTGTGAGTGACCAAGACATACATCATATTGGAAATGATGTGTAGGGGCAGACTCACTGTGTCCAACACTGCACACCCATCAATGTCCTTGCCCTGTGAATGGCTCACTGTGTCATGGAGGTCACATTTAGGGACATGATCTTACAGTCTCACACCCTTCTCACAAGGTCTGTCTTGTGCAATACACAAGCCTGAGATAGCTCTTTGATGGATAGGGTAGCAGGCAACCCATATGTCTCACTCTGTCCATTCAGTGATGGGTCCTTGTCAAATTGGGCAGTGACAGTGCAGGCCAGGGGGCTCACACTGAGGTTTAACATGGGCTATGAGAACATTCACATGCAGGTACAATATGAGAGGGCAAACAGTGCCTACACATGCGAGTCTGAACACATGATGAAAGCAATGGGAGGATGATATTTGCAAAGTAGAGCAATCTGAGGTGTCATATGTGTATGATTTGCCAAGAGTGTCACCCTCAGGCATTTCACTCTTGTGCATAATGCTTACATATCCATGGTGGCAATATAGAGTCAGACACACTTCCATCAGTACCCTCTGGACGTGAAGTCTTTCTCATTTCACAAATGAGGCTGTGAAAAACCTCATGGACTCACAGATCCATTAGCACAGGCAGAGTCTGTCCTGACTCCCACTTTCTATACTTGCAGTGTCACTGTATGGCTGCAAGAAGACTGCATGTCCCTCCCATCCTGAAATGCAGCCCGGGGAATGTGTGAAATAGGCTACAAACCCCATTTTCCAGAAGTCAGCATGCTAGGCAGTGTATCACACAGACCCACACTCTCAGGCACATACTGCAGCAGATCTACTTCATGTGTGCACTCCCTGCACTCTCACTTCCACTCTGAAACACTTACCAGGACATCTGGAGCACCATATAGCCTCCCATACTGTGTCAGCACCTCGTCCACCAGGACCTCCAGCTCCTCTGTGGTGAAGGGATGGGCCCTGATGTTATCAGTCCTCCCCATCACTGGGTCCAGGAGACAGGAGCAGCAGCAGTTGGTGGTGAGGAGTGTCAGGCAGCAGTGTCTGGGTCCAGGGGACAGGAGCAGCAGCAGTTGGCGGTGAAGAGTGTCAGGCAGCAGAGTCTGGGTCCAGGAGACAGGAGCAGCAGCAGTTGGTGGTAAAGAGTGTCAGGCAGCAGTATCTGGGTCCAGGAGACAGGAGCAGCAGCAGTTGGTGGTGAAGAGTGTCAGGCAGCAGTGTCTGGAAGCAGTGGAAATGTGAGGCTCTCTCCCACACATATATAGCCCCCTGGGATAGTTTCTGTGGTTCTAAGCTGCTGTAATTGGTGTTCCAGCTCAGCTTTTTACAAATGCATCCAATGACCAGCCCCGCGGTAGCGGAGCACGCCTACCGCAATTTTCAAAATTGTATTTGGCTACCGCAATTGCGCTTCCCATTGGCTGTAAGGGCATGGGCATTGGCGGTGACACACCGCAGGGGCCAGGCTGTCGCTACCGCGATCGTGCATCTTTCAATTGCACCCAATGACTGGCCCCACGGTAGCGGAGCATGCCTACCACGATTTTCAAAATTTTATTGGGCTACCGCGATTGCGCTTCCCATTGGCTGTAAGGGCATGGGCAATGGCGGTGACACACCGCAGGGGCCAGGCGGTCGCTACCGCGATATGGCTGCCATACATTGGTGCCCATGACTGTGATTTGGGTGGCGGAGCATGCCAACCGCCATTTACAAATCTGTATGTCACTACCGCGGATGCGGGTCCCATTGGCTGTAAGGACATGGGCATTGGCGGTGACACAGCGCAGGGGCCAGGCGGTCGCTACCGCGATATGACTGCCATACATTGGTGCCCATGACCGTGATTTGGGTGGTGGAGCATGCCAACTGCCATTTACAAATCAGTATGTCACTACCGCGGATGCGGGTCCCTTTAGCTGCAAGGGCATGGGCATTGGCGGTGACACACCGCAGGGGCTAGGCGGTCGCTACCGCGATATGGCTGCCATATATTGGTGCCTATGACCGTGATTTGGGTGGCACGTTCACAGCACCTATGAACACATCATGCTGTGTCAATGGCAATGGCCAGTTCTCAACAGTGTACAGTAGTCACCTGATTCATGACAGAAGATAGTGCAAACAGTGCCTGTGTAACATTTATCCCACTGCTGACTACACATGCCATGTCAGTGCACATGATTGCAAACATTGCATGTACTCCCTCACATGTCACTTATGATATTGTTGTGCATGTACAGAGATCAGTGGTGTGATGGACTCTCCAATGTGTACACAAGTCAATGTGTGATCTGGCTACGCAACACACAGTGATGAAGGTCTGACTACACAATGTGCATACTTCACTGTGTAGTTTGCTTTGCTCATGTCTCAGGGCTGGTTACGCAAGATGTGGACATGTCCCTTTGGCCATTCACATGGTCTCAATCTGTTTGGGAGGTACTCACTGTGTGAAAACTAGACAGGTGTACGACTAGTGTAGCTGAAGGTGTTCCCACATGTAAGTTGTGCAGTAAGCTGAAGTGTGATGCCAGTCATTGTTTGCGCTGTGTCAGTCAAAACGTAAGATGTTGCACACATCTCATGGTGGATTGCATTGACATGTGTCCCCTTTCATCTCACCTAGGAGGCGACCAAATGTGCATATTCCCTTCACAGTGCTGGCGGACATGGAGGATGAGGACGTCATCCGGAAATTCCATCTGGATCGACCCACCCTACAAGACCTGTGTGCTCTGTTGGAGCCCCACCTGTGGCCTCGCAGAACATATCCGACTGCTTTCACACCAACGTCTAAGGTGATGGCGGCTCTGCATTTTTGGGCTACTGGATCATTCCAGTACACGGTGTCCAGCACAGGTGGGATGTCGCAACCCATGTTCAGCATGGTGCTACGTGATGTCCTGTCTGCTATGATGACCTACAAGGACAGATACATCCATTTCTCCAGGAGGCATGAATTGGTGGATGTGAAGGCTGATTTCTATGCCCTTGGCCACATCCCTAAAGTTGTTGGTGCCATTGACTGCACACATGTTGGCCTGGTTCCACCACAGGCACGTGAGCACATCTACAGGAATAGGAAACATTTCCATTCCATCAATGTGCAAGTGGTGTGCCAGGCGGATATCATAATCTCACATGTCTGTGCCAAATTTCCCGGCTCTGCTCATGACTCGTACATCATGCATAACAGCATTGTGCCCCAGCTGATGGCAAATCTGCTCCAAGAGCGTGCATGGGTTGTGGGTGAGTACGCAGGGTGAAGTAGCGTGCTATATGTGTGACATGCTGTCCTCTGCCACAGTAATGTTACAAGTTTGTTTTGTGTGTCTCACACCTAGGTGACTCTGCATATCCCAACCGGCCTTGGTTGCTGAGCCCACTGCGGAATCCCAGGACCCCGGGTGAAGTGCGCTACAATGATGCCCATGGGAGGACCCGTCGTGTGGTGGAGCGTACTTTTTGTCTCCTGAAGTCACGATTTCGCTGCCTGGACAAGACCGGAGGTGCACTCATGTACTCTCCACAGAAGGTGTGTCAGATCGTAGTTGCATGCTGCATGCTCCACAACCTGGCCTTGCGCAAGGAGATCCCCCTGCTCCTGGACGCTGATGAGCAGCCGAGGCCACCGCCTGGAAACCCACCCATGTCAAGTGACGAGGATAGTGGAGAGGAGGAAGGTGTTGACCTGCGTCAACAGCTCATCAACCGCTACTTCCCTTGAACGTGAGTGGAAACATACAACGGCGCCATTGTCTGCTGATTGTGTTGTTGTTGGAAAGGCCTAGGGGGGATTTGTGACTGCTGCCTGTTGTTGTCTCTGTGCTGGGTGCTGAGGTTTCTGGGACAGGGTAGTTGTGCCCAGATACAGGATGTCTATGTCAGTACTGTTTCTCATTGTGATGTGTGCATATTTGAGTACTGTTAGAACTGGGGGTCTCTAGTTGGCAATGGTTTGCACCTTTGTCCAAATAGGGACCCTTGCTTCTAGTCAGGATAAGGGGGAAACACTCCTAAAATAACCCCTGCTCACCCCCTGGTAGCTTGGCACGAGCAGACAGGCTTATCTCAGAGGCAGTGTGTAAAGCATTTGTGACCACATACAGTAATACAGTGAAAACACTACAGATGGACACCACACAGGTTGTTTATGTAAAAATAAGTAATCTTTATATAGACTTATCACAAGACCCAATAGCAAAAATCCACAATACTGTAATCAAAAATAGACTTAAAATGATAGAGACAGTTCACGTTATCTTCAAAAATAGGATAGTCAATCAAATAAAGCTTGTAGCAACAAATAACTCCATTTGGAGTTATCACGACGTCGTGACCGGTGGAAATCCCAAAGTACGGCGCCGACCGCGAGGTGCGCGGCGTCGGGCCTGGAGTCGAGCAGACCCACAAAGAACAGTACCTGGAATTCGATGAAAACAAAGACGGTGCACGGCGTCGGGGAGGTGATGCTTCGTTGGCGCCGGCGGCGTCGGTTCCTTACGACCCCAGGGGAGGTGATGTCTCGGTTCCTTACTGCAGCGCAGGGGAGGTGAGGCGTCGGTTCCTTACTGTGTCGGGGAGGTGACGTCGCGGATGGCGGCGAGGCGTCGGTTCCTTACGATGGCGCGGCGTCGATGGATTCGGGGGTCACCCACGTCGAGGATCGGCTCCGCGATGATGAAGCCCTGGCGTCGGTGAAGTCGGGGCTGCGGTGCGAGTCGGGACGGTGCGTCGTGAACGTCACGAGCGGTGTCCTCGGCTCCGGTGCAGGCAGCGGCCTCGATGACGGCTTCGGAGTCGATGTCGCACGGCGTCGGCAGGCGTCGGGCCTACGGTGCAAGTCGGGGCGGTGCGTCGTGCTCTTCACGAGCGGTGCCCACGGCTTCGGTGCAGGTTACGGCGTCGCTCGTCGGCGTCGGTGTTGCAATTTCCCTCTGTTAGCAGCTAAAACAGCAGTTCCAGATGCAGGCAAACAGAAGGGGTGAAGTCTTTGTGTCCCTGTGACTTCAGGCAGGAGGCAAGCTCAGTTCAAGCCCTTGGAGATTCTCTTCTTCAAGATGACAAAGCACAGCAAAGTCTTTTCTCCTGTCCTTGGCAGAAAGCAACCACTGCAGGCCAACCCCAATCAGCAAAACAGCACAGGGGCAGTACTCCTCCTTCAGCTTCTCCGGTTCTTCTCCTTGGCAACAGGTTTCTTGATTTCCCAGAAGTGATCTAATTTCCTAGGGGTCTGGGTCCCCTTTTTATACACCTTTTCCCTTTGTTCTCTGAAGGCAGAGAGGCCTCTGCCTAGTCCAAAACCAGTTCTGGTCAGTCCTGGAGCACTTTGTTTTTCTGACTCCTTCTTTCCTTTGTGAGTGAGGGGCAGAGCCATCAGACGCCCGGCAGGAGGTGGAGCCAGCATTGTGGAAGGCAGGCACAGCCCTATTCAGACCCAGGTGCAACTCCTCCCTCCACTCTGGATGCAGGCCTTCCTATTCAGCCCTGTGCTGACTCACCCTGTCTCCTGTAGCCACCCCCAGCCCCTGTCACTCAATCTCTAGACAAGGAATACACAACCTAGCAGAGGCAGGCTTGGAAGTTTAGGCAAGAAAATACCCACTTTCTAAAAGTGGTATTTTCAAACACAGAATGTTAAAACCAACTTCACTAAAAGATGTATTTTATCATTCTGAGTTCAGGCATACTAAATTCGTTTTTCTACCATGTTCTCTGGGTCAGTTAGGATTATAAGGTGTAATAATCAAAACTGCCCATTCTGGCCTATGGAGAACAGGTAGCCTTGCAATAGTGAAAAACGAAAATGGCTGTAATTCACTATTAGGACATGCCACACACACCAGGGCATGTCCTACCTTATACTTACAATGCACCCTGCCCTTGGGCCTACCTTAGGGGTGTCTGATATGAAGATAAGGGAAGGATTAGGGACTGGCAAGTGGGTGCACTTGCCAAGTCGACATGGCAGTCACAGACTGCACACAGGCTCTGCAATGGCAGGCCTGAGACACATTTTACAAGCTGCTTCTGTGGGTGGCACAACCAGTGCTGCAAGCCCACCAGCAGCATTGGATTTACAAGCCCTGGGCACACGCAGTGCACTGTACTAGGGACTGACAAGTAAACCAATCATCCAATCATGGAGTCACTAATCCATAACACAATTTACAGTAGGGAGCACTTGCACTGTGGCACTGAACAGCAGTGGCACAGTGCCCAAAAGCATCTAAAACCAGCAAAACATAAGAGGCAACAGCAAAAAAATGGAAGGGAGACCCACGCCAATGGTGCCAAGTCTAACACGTGTCCCCTCCAGCTGAAATGTGGGGAGAACTACCCTTCCTCCTGGGAGTTCTCATCACTAAGGCGGAAAAATCTGGACAGACCATCAGCATTGGCGTGTTCTGTACCAGGGCGGTGTTCCACCGTAAAGTCCATCCCCTGTAGGGAAATGGACCACCTCAACAGTTTTGGATTCTCACCCCTCATCTGCATTAACCATCTGAGGGGCCTGTGGTCTGTCTGAACCCGGAAGTGAGTCCCAAACAAGTATGGTCTCAACTTCTTCAGTGCCCAGACCACAGCAAATGCTTCACGTTCAATCGCACTCCACCTCTGTTCCCGTGGGAGTAACCTCCTACTAATAAAGGCTACAGGTTGGTCTAGGCCCTCCTCATTCATCTGTGAAAGCACAGCCCCAACACCATGCTCTGAAGCATCTGTCTGCACAATGAATTCCCTTGAGAAGTTGGGCGCCTGAAGCACGGGCGCCGTGCACATGGCAGATTTCAGGGCATCAAAAGCCTTTTGGCAGGCATCAGTCCAGTTCACTTTCCTGGGCTGCTTCCTGGAAGTCAGCTCAGTCAAGGGTGCAACAATGTTGCCATACCCCTTGACAAACCTCCTGTAATACCCGGTGAGTCCTAAGAAGGCCCTCACCTCTGTCTGGGTTTTGGGGGTTCCCAAGCCAGGATGGTATCTATCTTGGGCTGTAGGGGCGCCACCTGGCCGCTCCCTACCTGGTGTCCCAAGTACACCACAGAACCCTGCCCGATCTGGCACTTACTCGCCTTGATCGTGAGGCCTGCCCTCCGCAGCGCCTTCAACACTTCCCAGAGGTGGTGCAGATGTTCCTCCCAAGTGGCGCTGAACACTGCAATGTCATCCAGGTAGGCGGCACTGAAATCCTCCAGCCCAGCCAACACCTGGTTGACCAACCTCTGAAAGGTGGCAGGGGCATTCTTCATCCCAAAGGGCATCACCCGGAATTGGTAGTGCCCATCTGGTGTGGAGAATGCTGACCTCTCTTTGGCCCCATCAGTTAAGGCGATCTGCCAGTATCCAGACGTTAGATCAAACGTGCTGAGGTACTGGGCAGCCCCTAACCGATCAATGAGCTCATCAGCTCTGGGGATGGGGTGCGCGTCAGTCCTGGTGACTGAATTGAGTCCTCGGTAGTCCACACAGAACCGGAGTTCAGGTGTGGCACCAGGCGCGGCAGCCTTTGGGACCAAGACCACTGGGCTGGCCCAAGGACTGTTAGAGGACTCAATCACCCCTAAGGCAAACATCTTGGAGACCTCCTCCTTGATGCAAGCTCTCACCCTGTCAGTCACTCTGTAAGTTTTATGCTTCACAGGAGGACTGTCCCCAGTATCCACATCATGGATGCACCATTCAGTGATACTGGGAGTCAGGGAGAACAGATCAGAAAACTGTCCCAACAGTTGGCGACAGTCATTCTGCTGTTCCGGGGTCAGGGTGGGAGAGAGGTTCACACCATCCACTGACCCATCTTGCTCTTTTGCATACAGGAGGTCAGGAAGAGGTTCAGTCTCCTCTTCCATCCCAGCATCGGTTGCTAAGAGCATGCCCACTTCAGACCTCTCAAAGTGGGGCTTCAGGCGGTTCACATGCAGGACCCGCAAGGGGTTCCTGGGAGACTGCAAGTCCACCAAGTAGGTGACATCACTCTTGCGCTCCACCACCTCAAATGGTCCGGTCCACTTATCCTGGAGCGCACAGGGCTCCACTGGGGCCATGACCCAAACCTTTTGTCCAGGCTGAAACTCGATCAGAGTGGCATTCTGATCATGCCAACGTTTCATCTCTTCCTGGCTGGCTTCCAGATTCGCCTCAGCGAGTTGTCTGAAACGCCGAGTCTGGTTTCTGAAGGCCAGCATGTAACTAAATACATCCTGGGGAGTTTTCCTGGGAGCTTCCTCCCAGCCTTCCTTGACCAGACTCAGAGGTCCTCTTACAGGATGGCCGTACAGCAGTTCAAAGGGACTGAACCCTAAGGACTTCTGGGGCACCTCTCTGTAAGCAAAGAGCAGGCATGGCAAGAGGACGTCCCACTTACGCCTCATGGGTTCTTCCAGACCCATAATCATGCCCTTAAGGGTCCGGTTGAATCTCTCAACCAGCCCATTACCTTGGGGGTGGTAAGGAGTGGTGAACTTATAGGTTACACCACACTCCTGCCACAGGGACTTCATATACTTGGAAATGAAGTTGGTACCACGGTCAGACACCACCTCCTTGGGGAACCCCACACGGGAGAAAATCCCCATCAGTGCACGTCCCACCACGGGGGCCGTCACTGTCCGAAGAGGGATGGCTTCCGGGTACCGGGTGGCATGGTCCACCAAGACCAGGATGAACCTGTTGCCCATGGCTGTCTTGGGATCCAGAGGCCCCACAATGTCAATACCCACCCTCTCAAAGGGGGTACTGACAACAGGGAAAGGTTGGAGAGGAGCCTTGTGCTTCCTCCCACTCTTACCACTTGCCTGGCAAGTCTGACAGGTCCTGCAATGAGTATCTGAACTCTTGCGCATTTGGGGCCAATGAAAGTGGGTGACAAGCCTTTGAAAGGTCTTGTCTTGCCCCAAATGTCCTGCTAAAGGCACATCATGAGCCAGACCCAGTAGGAAGGCTCTGAAGCGCTGGGGTACCACCAGCACACGGGCTGACCCAGGCTCAGCAACCTTAGGCTCACTATACAGGAGACCATTCTCCCAGTAGATCCAGTGTGATCCAGACTGATCACCTGCTGCCTGGCTTACAGCCTGTTGCCGCAAGCCCTCAAGAGAAGGGCACTTGTTCTGCTCCTCGCAGAATTCTTCCCTGGAGGGGCCTCCTTCCTGCTGCCAATGGGTCAGCTCAGGCAGGTCCCCCAGTTCAGCCACTTGTTCCCCTGTAGGTTCCAGGGCATCCCCCTCAAGGTCTGCCTCCTCCTGGACCGTGGGAACTTCGGGGGCCGGTTTCCCGCGCCCCTGCCTCCTCTCTTTAAGGCAGGCACCTGGGCCCTTCTTCCAGGCTCCAGGTCCTCTTGAAGACCCTTACCGGCTGCCATTGACCGAGTGGTCACACACGCCCACTCTGGCAGACCCAACATCTCCAAATGAGACCTCCGCTCCACCTTCGCCCAAGGGGAGCTCTCCAAATCATTGCCTAGCAGACAGTCAACAGGCATGGCTGGCCTCACAGCTACTTGAAGGATACCTGAGACCCCCCCCACTCAAAGGGAACCTGGGCCACCTTGCAGTGGCTCTCTGAGTTGTCAGCGGCAACTACCGGGTAGAATACGTTGGGGACCACCTGCTCTTCAGACACCAGCCGACAACTGACAGCTGTCACACTGGCCCCGGTGTCTCTCAGAGCCTCCACCCTATGGCCATTGATGGTCACCCACTGCCTGTATTTTTTAGTGTTATCAGGCAGCTGGGTCCTAGGGACCATCTCACTGTCTCCTAAAGAGACCAGGGACATCTCTGCGGGACCCCACCCACCTTGGGCACCCAACTCCTCCCCCAGGGCTACACTAGCCATCTGCCGGGGTGGTGCACCAGTGGGTGCAGTGGTCACAGTATTGGGGCACTTGGGACTTCCTACAAAGTGACCCACCTGACCACAACTAAAACATGCTTTGGGCCCCTTCTGAACAGACTTATCTGTTGGGACCCATGGTCTTTTCTCAGTGGGAGGCTGGGAACCCTTACCTTGGTTCCCTGGGGGTTTACTTTGGGGCCCTTTTTGGAACTCCTTCTGTTTACCCTTGTCCCCCCACTCTTCTGCTGGGGACCCTGCCCACCTTTGGCGGAGTCTCCCACAAGACCCTTGTGGACCCGGGTACTGACCCAGCGGTCCGCCTCCTCAGCAAGCTTCCTAGGATTAGTCAGCTTACTGTCAACTAGGTGCTGGCGTAGCTCTGGAAAACAACTACTGGACAAGTGCTCCCATGCAATTAAATCATAGAACTCCTGCAAGTCATTTACTTTGCTACCCTTCACCCATCCATCCAATGCTCTGCAAAAATAAGACACATACTCCACCCAGGTACTAGACTCCAGCTTTTTGCAGTTCCTAAACTTCTGCCTATAAAGCTCTGGAGTTAACCCATACCTTGCCACTAAAGCTTCCTTCAGGTGGGCATAGGACATCTGATCCACTGTGGGCAAGGCTAGCAAGGTTTCCCTTCCCTCACCTGCAAAGCGGCCCCACAACCCCGCTCCCCAATCCTTCTCAGGGACCCGGTGTGATGTCATGGCGATCTCATAGGCTTTAAACCATTGCCCAATGTCCTCCCCCTTCATGAAATCCTTAATAACCTCCTTGGGGATGTACACTCTACTTTCTACAGGCACTGGAGGTGTGCTGCCACCAGAGGGAGTGATCTCTAGGCTCCTAGCTTTTAGCTCTAGCTCCCTCACCACTCTCTCATGCTCTAAAAGCATCTTCTTTTCTTCCATGGCCAACCTCTTACTTTCTAACTCCAATTTCTTATGCTCAAGGCTATCATGGCTTCCCTGTTTCAGTTTGGCCATCTCCATTTCATGCATCCTGCTTTTGTCCCTGTCCTCCAGCTCCTCTGGAGACAGGCCCTTTTGAGAAACACTGCTGCCCTCCCTGGAAGGCGCTCTCCTCCCAGTTAAGCCCAATGGCCCCTCAAGCTGCCCATCTAAATTCTCTGCCTCCTCCACAGGCTCCTCGGACTGCCCACTGGCATTCCGTGCTTCCAACCAGGCCCTTAGCGCCTTGTGAAACTCCTCCTTCCTGGTGAGGCCTCTCATAGAGATTTTAAATTTTTTGCAAACAGCTTTGAGTTCTGTCACAGTGTAGGTATCAACCCTATCTTCTTCAAATTCAATATCTGCAGGTGCAATGGATCCTTTTTTGCTCATGGTGAAAATTGGCAGTTCTCAACAAAAATAAAGGTTCCAAGGAAAAAAAGTCCTATCAAAAAGGTATGTGGTCGCGTATTGGTCTGCACTCACTAGTAGTGTACACCAATCACTGTATATGAATCACAAATGCAAGTCCAAATCCTCACCGCTGACCACCAATGTTAGAACTGGGGGTCTCTAGTTGGCAATGGTTTGCACCTTTGTCCAAATAGGGACCCTTGCTTCTAGTCAGGATAAGGGGGAAACACTCCTAAAATAACCCCTGCTCACCCCCTGGTAGCTTGGCACGAGCAGACAGGCTTATCTCAGAGGCAGTGTGTAAAGCATTTGTGACCACATACAGTAATACAGTGAAAACACTACAGATGGACACCACACAGGTTGTTTATGTAAAAATAAGTAATCTTTATATAGACTTATCACAAGACCCAATAGCAAAAATCCACAATACTGTAATCAAAAATAGACTTAAAATGATAGAGACAGTTCACGTTATCTTCAAAAATAGGATAGTCAATCAAATAAAGCTTGTAGCAACAAATAACTCCATTTGGAGTTATCACGACGTCGTGACCGGTGGAAATCCCAAAGTACGGCGCCGACCGCGAGGTGCGCGGCGTCGGGCCTGGAGTCGAGCAGACCCACAAAGAACAGTACCTGGAATTCGATGAAAACAAAGACGGTGCACGGCGTCGGGGAGGTGATGCTTCGTTGGCGCCGGCGGCGTCGGTTCCTTACGACCCCAGGGGAGGTGATGTCTCGGTTCCTTACTGCAGCGCAGGGGAGGTGAGGCGTCGGTTCCTTACTGTGTCGGGGAGGTGACGTCGCGGATGGCGGCGAGGCGTCGGTTCCTTACGATGGCGCGGCGTCGATGGATTCGGGGGTCACCCACGTCGAGGATCGGCTCCGCGATGATGAAGCCCTGGCGTCGGTGAAGTCGGGGCTGCGGTGCGAGTCGGGACGGTGCGTCGTGAACGTCACGAGCGGTGTCCTCGGCTCCGGTGCAGGCAGCGGCCTCGATGACGGCTTCGGAGTCGATGTCGCACGGCGTCGGCAGGCGTCGGGCCTACGGTGCAAGTCGGGGCGGTGCGTCGTGCTCTTCACGAGCGGTGCCCACGGCTTCGGTGCAGGTTACGGCGTCGCTCGTCGGCGTCGGTGTTGCAATTTCCCTCTGTTAGCAGCTAAAACAGCAGTTCCAGATGCAGGCAAACAGAAGGGGTGAAGTCTTTGTGTCCCTGTGACTTCAGGCAGGAGGCAAGCTCAGTTCAAGCCCTTGGAGATTCCCTTCTTCAAGATGACAAAGCACAGCAAAGTCTTTTCTCCTGTCCTTGGCAGAAAGCAACCACTGCAGGCCAACCCCAATCAGCAAAACAGCACAGGGGCAGTACTCCTCCTTCAGCTTCTCCGGTTCTTCTCCTTGGCAACAGGTTTCTTGATTTCCCAGAAGTGATCTAATTTCCTAGGGGTCTGGGTCCCCTTTTTATACACCTTTTCCCTTTGTTCTCTGAAGGCAGAGAGGCCTCTGCCTAGTCCAAAACCAGTTCTGGTCAGTCCTGGAGCACTTTGTTTTTCTGACTCCTTCTTTCCTTTGTGAGTGAGGGGCAGAGCCATCAGACGCCCGGCAGGAGGTGGAGCCAGCATTGTGGAAGGCAGGCACAGCCCTATTCAGACCCAGGTGCAACTCCTCCCTCCACTCTGGATGCAGGCCTTCCTATTCAGCCCTGTGCTGACTCACCCTGTCTCCTGTAGCCACCCCCAGCCCCTGTCACTCAATCTCTAGACAAGGAATACACAACCTAGCAGAGGCAGGCTTGGAAGTTTAGGCAAGAAAATACCCACTTTCTAAAAGTGGTATTTTCAAACACAGAATGTTAAAACCAACTTCACTAAAAGATGTATTTTATCATTCTGAGTTCAGGCATACTAAATTCGTTTTTCTACCATGTTCTCTGGGTCAGTTAGGATTATAAGGTGTAATAATCAAAACTGCCCATTCTGGCCTATGGAGAACAGGTAGCCTTGCAATAGTGAAAAACGAAAATGGCTGTAATTCACTATTAGGACATGCCACACACACCAGGGCATGTCCTACCTTATACTTACAATGCACCCTGCCCTTGGGCCTACCTTAGGGGTGTCTGATATGAAGATAAGGGAAGGATTAGGGACTGGCAAGTGGGTGCACTTGCCAAGTCGACATGGCAGTCACAGACTGCACACAGGCTCTGCAATGGCAGGCCTGAGACACATTTTACAAGCTGCTTCTGTGGGTGGCACAACCAGTGCTGCAAGCCCACCAGCAGCATTGGATTTACAAGCCCTGGGCACACGCAGTGCACTGTACTAGGGACTGACAAGTAAACCAATCATCCAATCATGGAGTCACTAATCCATAACACAATTTACAGTAGGGAGCACTTGCACTGTGGCACTGAACAGCAGTGGCACAGTGCCCAAAAGCATCTAAAACCAGCAAAACATAAGAGGCAACAGCAAAAAAATGGAAGGGAGACCCACGCCAATGGTGCCAAGTCTAACAAGTACCTTGATGACACGTGTTGTGTAGTGGCTGTGATGCCATCACCTGACAAGTGAATATTGTTCTTTTGTGATTTCCTAGGTCTCTTCTGCCTCTCAATGCCTCCAAACAATCCGTGCTCCTGGTGCATTGTAATCCCAGTCAACATTGTACATCCTGTAATAAACATGGAGCATAGGTGTGTAAGGAGTGTTTATTAACAATGGGTATATGTGACAGGGAAGTAAATATTTGCAAACAGGTGAAAATTGAATCAATGAGTTGTCAGTGATGGTAGATGAGACAATAGAGTAGTCACCACATTGTTGTGGTGACACAGTCCAACAGACGCATTCCATTAACCTGGCTGTGTGTCTGAGGAAAGTCAACAAAGTCAATGGCAAGGTGAAGAGGGTTGCCATCATGGCTGGCTCCTTGACTGGCGTTTGGCTGGTGCTTTGCCAAGTGATCCTCCCTGGGATTTCTTTGGACGGCCCCTGGAGCGTTTGGCAGGGGAGGCCTCTTCTGCGGGCTCAGCAGTGTCTGAGGACTCACCCCTCTCTGTGCCCGCAGGGGAGGTGGGGGAACTGTCATCCTGCGGGCCACTGGAGGTAGGTGGAGCTGTTGTTTGGGCCGCAGGCCTGTCTCTCAGGACACCCAGTAGCTGGCCCAAGAGGTCCACGATTTGGCCCATTCGTGTGTCAATGGACCTCAGCAGCAGGCGGAGCTCACAGGATTCCTCCAGAGCCTGGCCCATGTGTCCCTGGGCTTGTTCATAGGCACCAAGGACTCTGGCGATGTTGGCCAGGGCTTCGGTCCCAGTGTCCAGTTGGTCTTGTCACCTAGTAGCCCTCACACCTGCCCTGCTGTCCCGGACCTGTGGCGTCACCACTCTACGCACACGCGTACTCTCCCTGCCCTCCTCAGATTGTGGGGTGGGGTGGTCATCCGCTGAGGCAGGGACAGTGTTGCAGGCAGCACTGGTGGTGGTGGAGGCCGCACAGGTCGTTGCAACAGGGGTCAGCGTAGTTGTTGTTGCTGAGGTGTTGGCGGTGGGGACAGTGGGTTCCTGGGACCTGTTGCGCCCTGGCATGCCTGATGGGCCAGCTTCGGGCTCCGCATCTGAGAAATCTAGGGAGTCTGCATCGGAGATTCCATGTTCCGGGGGGGGGGAGACTGGCTCTGCAGGTTGGTGTGGTCATCTGAAGCTGTCAGTTCTTGGTCACCTGTGGAACAGAGGGGAAATGGTCATTGCAGTGCACACCTCAAGCTTGGTGTTAGATGTTTTGTTGTTACATGTTATGCACCACACAGTTTACATTGATATTACATTGTATGTCTGCACAGTTTTGAGCATCTGGGCAGGATGTGGAGGTACATACCTTACTTGTCCATGGTGTGACATGTCAATAGGTACCATGCACAACGTGCAGATTGTGTTATTACGTGGACATGTCATCAGATAACGACTAGCAGCACAATTACTTTATGTGCAGCATCTTTGTTGTTCACTCTGCATGGAAGGCATTGCGACTGGGCATGGACTAGCCATTGCAGTCTCATGCATATCTTTGTCATATCATGTGCTTTGCTTTCTTGTTACTACTGACCATGCTTGTTTTGTTTTCATATGGGCCTTGATGCTCTGCCCCCATGGCACTTCAAGATAGCATTCAGTGCTGTGCATGGTTGTGCCCTGGATTTCTTCTAAATGTTATTTTGAGAGTCACACTTTGTCTGCACACTGGAAGTGGCTATTTGATGTATGCCAAGTTGGATGACATGTGAGGGCTGTTGTGGTCATATGGCTCCATGCTTTTTGAGGGGAGTGTCAGGGTGCATGCACTGTCTACCTACCTGTTCTGTGACACATTTGGGGGAATTGTTGCCACATGCTTCTGGGTGGGGTGGGGTGCTACTTCCTGCTCAGGGGGGGACAAGGGGGCATGGTGGGAGATGTTGTGCAGGCCTCCCACCCCCAAACCCCCCTCCCTGTGAAGATGGCTACCTACCTGTTAGGTGAAGGTGAACAATACAATGGCTGCCACATGCTTCTGGGTGGGGTGGGGTGCTACTTCCTGCTCAGGGGTGGAACAAGGTGGCATGGTGGGAGTTGTTGTGCAGGCCTCCCACCCCAGACCCCCTCCCTGTGAAGATGGCTACCTACCTGTTAGGTGAAGGTGAACAATACAATGGCTGCCACATGCTTCTGGGTGGGGTGGTACTTCCTGCTCAGGGGTGGGACATGGGGGCATGGTGGGAGTTGTTGTGCAGGCCTCCCACCCCCCAGCCCCCCTCCCTGTGAAGATGGCTGCCTACCTGTTAGGTGAAGGTGAACAATACAATGGCTGCCACATGCTTCTGGGTGGGGTGGGGTGCTACTTCCTGCTCAGGGGTGGGACAAGGGGGCCTGGTGGGAGTTGTAGTGCTAGCTGCCTGTACACATGCAACCCTGGGAATGTTGCTGTCTACCTTTGGGGTGATTCAGAGAGAGTGAATGTTCCATCTGTGAGACGTGTTGGGTAGTGTGTGGTGCACATGAATGGATTTGGGCCTAGGAGGTATAGCTTTGTTGTTGTGCAAGACAGTACATAGCAGTGTAATGGTAGACATTTGTTTGTACTTACCAGCCTCCACTCCCCGGGTACTCCTGTGAGACTCTCTGGATGCCGTATGGCAAGTACCTTCTCCTCCCATGCAGTGAATGTTCTTGGTGGGATGGGAGGGCCACCGCCAGTCATCTGAGCCAGCTGACGGTTCTTGTAGTTCTTCTGTTTCACCAGCCTCTTGAGGTCATGCCACCGCTTCATGATCTCCTTCTTGGGGGCCGATTCCGATCTCGGCCGGTAGGGCTCCGAATCGGATTCGGCGTTACCGGATCCGATTCGGAGCCCTATTTCCCGACCGAATCGTACGTGCGTCCGGGCGAGCGAGTACGATGCGTGCGCTCGCAAAATCTCCGACCGACTCGTTCGCAGGACCCGACCGCTCCGACCGACTCGCACGGGGACGACTTGCACCGTGCAATGGAGACGTTCCCCGGCCGGGTAAGTACGATGCGCACCTCGACCGCTCCGACCGACTTGCACAGTCCGGCTCCAAGGAGCTGTCGGAGCCGCACTTTGGGGGCCGTGTCGGACCCCCCTGGAAGCGTAGGCGCGCGAGTCGCACACAGGGGGACCCATGGGTCCCCCCTACACGTGCATGTACGGCGCGACCCGCATCAACGCGATCACGCTGTAGGGGCGCCCTTGTTCGCAGTGCGTGCCCATTGAGTCAATGGGAGCCCGTGTACGCGTCGTACGACTGGCTCCCATTGACTTCAATGGGAGTCCGACCGAATCGAGTCCAATGGCATACGTGCGCATCGTACTCGTTCGGTCGGGCTGCCAGAGTCCGATTCGGTCGGAAATCTCTCCGAGTCCGGCTCGGTCGGAGGGATTTCCGGCCCGAATCGGAATCGGCCCCTTTGTGCGCGGGGTGGTCCCTACTGCATTGACCTTGTTGACTATCCTTCTCCACATTTGTGCTCTGGTGGCTAATGGTGTCTGTTGGACCAGGTTACCAAACAATTGAGGTTCTACTCTGATTATCTCATCTGTCATGACTGACAACTCACTGTCAGTGAATTTGGGCATTTTCTTTTGTGCCATGGCGTGTGATGCGCAAATGGTTTGAGGTGCGGGTGTGAGGGTGGTGGGGGTGATGTAAGTGGGGCGTGGGTATGGGTTGTTGTGCTGGTGGGATGTGTGGTGGTTTGCCTCTCCTTTGTGCTGTGGGGTTATTTCCTTCAGGGGTGGAGTATTGCAAAGGATTCTGGTAAGGAAAGGGGCTGGTTTTATACTCAGCTATGTGGGTGTGTCAATACGTGGTATTGCTGTCAGGTGGGTTGTGAGGGTTGTCCTTGGATTTGTATATCTTTAGTTGCCATGGGGGTGTGTCATTTGTGTGTGTTGGTTGTTTGGGGGGACTGAGCTAGTTTGATGTGTGCACTTGGTGGCCTTGTGGTGTATTTTATTTCGACCGCCATATTTGTTCCAGAGCGGCCGCGGTGGTGGCTATGCAACAGTCCTTCCGCCGGCTCTCCCATTCATCACTGTTTTCGATTGCGGCGGTCGGAAACAGCGGATCGTTCCGCTGTCACCTCAATGGTACCCTAATTTAACGTGCGGTCAATCCGCTGGCCTAGCGGCGTTTATGGGTGTTTCCACCGCAATTCCGACCGCCGCAGACGGATTTTCACCTGCTCCACCCACTACCGACGGGATTTTGTGGCATCGTTCCACCGCGGTCGGATTTTTCTGGCGGTTGATCCTAATCGGACCGCCGGTTTTTACGCGGTACCAGTGGACGGTAAATTTCCGCAACCATGGCGGTCGGAATGGTTTTCCGACCGCCATCCTAATCGGCCCCCAAAACTTCACAAACCTAACTCTAGACACACTAACTACAACCTAACTACCTTCAAATTTAATTAAAAATGTAGTTTAAATAAATGAAATTAATCTTAACTTACTCGATGCAAAGCAGCTCCCGACCGCTACCTTCTCCCCTTCGAAATAAACCAAAACAACCGCGACCGGTTACAAAATACAAGGCCCAAAACAAATATGGCAGCTTTAAACATAACAAATAAATACAATTATTTTTAAAGAAAGGTTATAACATTATGTCAAAATAAATTACATGTTTAATTAAAATACTACAATTGTTATATTATTTGTTTAAATGTATTATTAATTTTTTGGCATTGTAAAATTATAATAATAAATATTATTAAACAAATAATATTTAATATTATAATTCCATATATTTAAATGTGACAAACAACATGTATTTTACAATTGTTTTATATTTTTAAATTAAAAACAGTTTTCTTTATAAAACAAATGTATACAAAGTATACAATTTAATAAGTATTAATATTAATATTTCATATATTATTATTATTATTATTATTAATTAAAAAGTATTATTATTTCTTTAAAAAATGTAAATAAATGTATATATAAAAATTATATTATAAAATTGTTAAAACTGTTATATTTGTAAAATATTAAGAATATATGTAATATATTAAAAAATTTAACAATACCAAAAACAAATTAACAACTGTTATAAATAAATATTTTATTTTTCAAATGTATATTAAAAAATGTGAAGCTACATTATCTGATATTGCAAAGTTTACACAACTGTTTAAATAAAAAGTACAAATGTTATAAATGTTTTTTCAGTAATTATTCCATGTAAAAATTTACATATGTACAAATTATATTATTTTGATCAAATAAATATGATTTTCTATCTCTATGTATTTGTTTATCTTACATATTGTTAATAAAAATATATTTCTTATTCATTTCAAAATATTTTACAATAAATAAACATCAATAAAGAAATTAAAATGTCTAATTTATTGTCTACCATTTTATTAATGTTACATTTAATGTTACATATTAATTTTATTTTTAATAAATATACTGTGTAAAATATTATATTTTCATTAAGTATATACACAATGTTAATTTTGTACATGCACAACTCTCTTATAAAAATAATATTACACTACTTTAAACAATAATTTTTTTTTTAATTACATATTAAAACACATTTAGCTCAATTATTATTACCACTTCAGTTACCATATTTACAGGAAAGGTGCTGGACAGTAATCTTAATTAATTTACTATTCCAACTCCAGTTAGTATTAATTAGAGGTAGGTGCTGGACACTAAATTTATTTAATTTACTATTCCCACTCCAGTTAGTATTTATTAGGGGTAGGTGCTGGACACTAAACTTATTTAATTTACTATTCCCACTCCAGTTAGTATTAATTAGGGGTAGGTGCTGGACACTAAACTAAATTAATTTACTATTCCCACTCCACTCAGGGGCCGATTCCGATTCGGGCCGGAAAACATACCGACCGACTCGGTACGGGAATATAGTCCGACCGACACGTACCGGCGTTGCACGACCTGGGAAGTACGATGAAATGCATGTGAATCATGACCAACTCGTACGGAACTCAAGCCGAACGACCGAACCGGACGGAAACAAGCTATCCGACGGGAAACCACGCGAATAGAACCGACCGACACGCACCAGGAATCAACCCGAACGAAACGTATCCGCGAACTCTGACCCGCGCAGTACGATGCAATGCGTGGAAAAACAGACCGAGTCGCACGGAGTGCAAGCCGAACGACCGATACGCATACAAAAGCCAGCCGAAGGAAGCCAATACTCGGCGACCGACACGTACGCCGCACAAGAAACCCTGCAGAAACACAGCGTGGACGACTCGGAGAAGCTCGCACGAGACAACTGCAGCGTCCTACTCGGTCAGAAGAACATCTCCTACATGCACAAAAAATACTAAGGAAAAAAACAAAAAAAAGGGCCAAACAAACAATGACAAAGGCAATAAATACAGGGGAAAAAAACATGGAACAAGGACACACCCCCAACTCCACCTATATAAAGGCCACAAATCCCTACCATGATCCTTTGCAAATTCAACACACCTGCCAGCACAGAACACCATCACACAGCAACCACAGACACACTCACAGCTCATCCATCACACAAGCCACACACCATTAGCACCTCAACAAATAGCACCCTCACATACACCCAGCAAAACCTACACTCACACACCTCACCTGCACACACACACACACACCAATCCCCACCACCACCCATCACCATGCCCCCAAAGAAGAATCCAAAGTTCCTAGACAGTGAATTGGAAGTCCTGGTAGATGAGATCCTCAGGGTAGAGCCACAGCTGTTTGGTACATTGGTACAACAGACCCCCATGTCGCAGAAAACCAAGATGTGGCAGAGGATCGTCGACAGGGTCAACGTACTATCACCATGTCTGCGCACAAAGGAAGACATCCAGAACAGGTGGTATGATGTGCGCAGGAGGGTCAGGGACCTACTAAAGAAGGATTACATCGTGAGTCAGCACACCGGCAGTGGCCCTCCTGCCAAACCACTATACCTCAGGCCCTGGGAGGAGAAGGTGCGGGCCATCCTACCACCAGTGAGCGTATATGGACTATCAAACATCCGAGAGCCTGGTGAGTACACAACAAATATACACAATATTGTGTGACAATACACACACATCACTGTCAAGGGGATAGTCAAACCATGCACCCTTAGCAAATACACAGCAATCAAAAGATAATCACCCCAAGATTTGTCTGTCAGTCAGATAAACACAATACATGCCATCTCATAGTGACATGTAACTGTGTCAAGATATGTACAAACATAACTACAAATACAGCAAGGCAGTGGCACAAATGCAACCAACAAACACAGTTAGACATTTTGCCACCACTAGAACACCACCTCACAGGGAAGCTCACTCAAAGGAAAGAATTCTGTGTATGCTGGTGAAGTCAGTGTAAAACACACAAGATGATGGACGGAATGCTGCACATTGGCAAACATTCACCCCCAGTCACAGATCTGGGTTTAATCCATCGTTATTTTGCTTCACCACGCCACCCCAGTTCAGACATAGCCATATGCAAATCAGTCTTGACCCTGTGCCTCATGGGAACAGTCCAGACCGAACTGCCAAGCCATGTCTTCCCTGGACCGGAATCAAGCATCCTAGGACCGGTTTCAGGCTATCAGCCTTCATCAGCCAGGATAGCTTGACTCCAGTGGCGTAGTGAGCACGGGACCCACGTCTGGGCATACCCTTCCCACTTAGGGCGAAATGCAAAACACACAAGATGATGGATGGAATGCTGCACATTGTGCAAACATTCACCCCCAGTCACAGATCTGGGTTTAATCCATCGTTATTTTGCTTCACCACGCCACCCCAGTTCAGACATAGCCATATGCAAATCAGTCTTGACCCTGTGCCTCATGGGAACAGTCCAGACCGAACTGCCAAGCCATGTCTTCCCTGGACCGGAATCAAGCATCCTAGGACCGGTTTCAGGCTATCAGCCTTCATCAGCCAGGATAGCTTGACTCCAGTGGCGTAGTGAGCACGGGACCCACGTCTGGGCATACCCTTCCCACTTAGGGGCGAAATGCAAAACACACAAGATGATGGACGGAATGCTGCACATTGGCAAACATTCACCCCCAGTCACAGATCTGGGTTTAATCCATCGTTATTTTGCTTCACCACGCCACCCCAGTTCAGACCTAGCCATATGCAAATCAGTCTTGACCCTGTGCCTCATGGGAACAGTCCAGACCGAACTGCCAAGCCATGTCTTCCCTGGACCGGAATCAAGCATCCTAGGACCGGTTTCAGGCTATCAGCCTTCATCAGCCAGGATAGCTTGACTCCAGTGGCGTAGTGAGCACGGGACCCACGTCTGGGCATACCCTTCCCACTTAGGGCGAAATGCAAAACACACAAGATGATGGACGGAATGCTGCACATTGGCAAACATTCACCCCCAGTCACAGATCTGGGTTTAATCCATCGTTATTTTGCTTCACCACGCCACCCCAGTTCAGATATAGCCATATGCAAATCAGTCTTGACCCTGTGCCTCATGGGAACAGTCCAGACCGAACTGCCAAGCCATGTCTTCCCTGGACTGGAATCAAGCATCCTAGGACCGGTTTCAGGCTATCAGCCTTCATCAGCCAGGATAGCTTGACTCCAGTGGCGTAGTGAGCACGGGACCCACGTCTGGGCATACCCTTCCCACTTAGGGCGAAATGCAAAACACACAAGATGATGGACGGAATGCTGCACATTGGCAAACATTCACCCCCAGTCACAGATCTGGGTTTAATCCATCGTTATTTTGCTTCACCACGCCACCCCATTTCAGACATAGCCATATGCAAATCAGTCTTGACCCTGTGCCTCATGGGAACAGTCCAGACCGAACTGCCAAGCCATGTCTTCCCTGGACCGGAATCAAGCATCCTAGGACCGGTTTCAGGCTATCAGCCTTCATCAGCCAGGATAGCTTGACTCCAGTGGAGTAGTGAGCACAGGACCCACGTCTGGGCATACCCTTCCCACTTAGGGCAAAATGCAAAACACACAAGATGATGGACGGAATGCTGCACATTGGCAAACATTCACCCCCAGTCACAGATCTGGGTTTAATCCATCGTTATTTTGCTTCACCACGCCACCCCAGTTCAGACATAGCCATATGCAAATCAGTCTTGACCCTGTGCCTCATGGGAACAGTCCAGACCGAACTGCCAAGCCATGTCTTCCCTGGACCGGAATCAAGCATCCTAGGACCGGTTTCAGGCTATCAGCCTTCATCAGCCAGGATAGCTTGACTCCAGTGGCGTAGTGAGCACGGGACCCACGTCTGGGCAGACCCTTCCCACTTAGGGCGAAATGCAAAATACACAAGATGATGGACGGAATGCTGCACATTGGCAAACATTCACCCCCAGTCACAGATCTGGGTTTAATCCATCGTTAGTTTGCTTCACCACGCCACCCCAGTTCAGACATAGCCATATGCAAATCAGTCTTGACCCTGTGCCTCATGGGAACAGTCCAGACCGAACTGCCAAGCCATGTCTTCCCTGGACCGGAATCAAGCATCCTAGGACCGGTTTCAGGCTATCAGCCTTCATCAGCCAGGATAGCTTGACTCCAGTGGCGTAGTGAGCACGGGACCCACGTCTGGGCATTTGTTGCCCTAAGTGGGATGGGTATGCCCAGACGTGGGTCCCGTGCTCACTACACCACTGGATTCAAGCTAGCCTGGCTGAAGAAGGGTGATGCCCTGAAACCGGTCCCAGGATGCTTGTTTCCGGTCCAGGAGGACCTGGCTTGGCAGTTCAGGCTGGACTGTTCCCATGGAACAGGGTCAAGACTGATTTGCATATGGCTGGGTCCAAACTGGGGTGGTGTGGTGAGCAAAAGAATGATGGATTTAACCCAGATCCTTGTGACTGGGGGTGAATGTTTGCATTGTCCAGCATTCCGTCCATCAATTGTTTCTTTTGCATCAGGTGAAGTCAGTGTAGCCGATAGCATGATGGGAGTTGTAGTCACAGATATTGGTCACACTCACAATTGGCCCATCAACACCACTCTGAACCATGCTCACATTACAGGGAGTGGAAAACAACTGACAAGATGGCTGACACTGGGTACTGCTGTGGGGAGCACAAGGCCCTGCTGGGAACTGTGCACCAACCAACAGCAGGACACCACTGTCAGCCATCTTGCCATTGCTGTCACACTCACACACAGTGAAGTCCACTCAAAAGGAAGGAAGTATGGGCATGCTGGGAAGGGGGATGTAGGCCATAGCATGATGGGAGTTGTAGTCACAGATATTGGTCACCCTCACAATTGGCCCATCAACACCACTCTGAACCATGCTCACATCACAGGGAGTAGAAAACAACTGACAAGATGGCTGACACTGGGTACTGCTGTGGGGAGCACAAGCCCCTGCTGGGAACTGGGCACCAACCAACAGCAGGACACCACTGACTGACATCCTGAAAGCCAACTTGCACTCCCTGCAATGGAAGCACCTTCCATGGTTGGATATCTGGCTGGGTGGGAAGGAGGACTGACAGCTATGACCATAGTCACCAGCAGCTTTTCTCACACACCCTTAACACAAACTCCACACAACTCACCTGGGAGAATGCATTGCCTCACACTCTAATTAAATATCCCACAAAGAACAACCACACTGGGTTATGCTGTGTGAAGTACAGGGACACTCTTGGGACTTGTAGCCAAACAAACGCCAGGACAACACTGTCAGCCATCCTGTCAGCACAGGCACACTACCCCACAGGGAAGTCAGAGTCAAAAGGAAGGAAGTATGGGCATGCTGGGAAGGGGGGTGTAGGCCATAGCATGATGGGAGTTGTAGTCACAGAGTTTGGTCACCCTCACAATTGGCCCATCAACACCACTCTGAACCATGCTCACATCACAGGGAGTGGAAAACAACTGACAAGATGGCTGACACTGGGTACTGCTGTGGGGAGCACAAGCCCCTGCTGGGAACTGGGCACCAACCAACAGCAGGACACCACTGACTGACATCCTGAAAGCCAACTTGCACTCCCTGCAATGGAAGCACCTTCCATGGTGGGATATCTGGCTGGGTGGGAAGGAGGACTGACAGCTATGACCATAGTCACCAGCAGCTTTTCTCACACACCCCCTTAACACAAACTCCACACAACTCACCTGGGAGAATGCATTGCCTCACACTCTAATTAAATATCCCACAAAGAACAACCACACTGGGTTATGCTGTGTGAAGTACAGGGACACTCTTGGGACTTGTAGCCAAACAAACGCCAGGACAACACTGTCAGCCATCCTGTCAGCACAGGCACACTACCCCACAGGGAAGCAGAGTCAAAAGGAAGGAAGTATGGGCATGCTGGGAAGGGGGTGTAGGCCATAGCATGATGGGAGTTGTAGTCACAGATATTGGTCACCCTCACAATTGGCCCATCAACACCACTCTGAACCATGCTCACATCACAGGGAGTGGAAAACAACTGACAAGATGGCTGACACTGGGTACTGCTGTGGGGAGCACAAGGCCCTGCTGGGAACTGTGCACCAACCAACAGCAGGACACCACTGTCAGCCATCTTGCCATTGCTGTCACACTCACACACAGTGAAGTCCACTCAAAAGGAAGGAAGTATGGGCATGCTGGGAAGGGGGATGTAGGCAATAGCATGATGGGAGTGGTAGTCACAGCTCAACATCCCCCACCCACATGGCCCAGCAAGCTCACACTGAAGCATGCACACCTCACAGCCAGTGAAAAGCCACTTCAAAGATGTCTGACACTGGCCTCAGCTGTGGGGAGCACAAGGACCTGCTGGGACCTGTGTACCAACAAACAGCAGGACACCACTGTCAGCCATCTTGCCATTGCTGTCACACTCACACACTGTGAACTCCACTCAAAAGGAAGGAAGTATGGGCATGCTGGGAAGGGGGGTGTAGGCAATAGCATGATGGGAGTTGTAGTCACAGATATTGGTCACTCTCACAATTGGCCCATCAACACCACTCAGAACCATGCTCACATCACAGGGAGTGGAAAACAACTGACAAGATGGCTGACACTGGGTACTGCTGTGGGAGCACAAGCCCCTGCTGGGAACTGGGCACCAACCAACAGCAGGACACCACTGACTGCCATCCTGAAAGCCAACTTGCACTCCCTGCAATGGAAGCACGTTCCATGGTGGGATAACTGGGCTGGGGGAGAAGGAGGGCCGGATGTCCACCAAATACCACCAATGCTGGCCATGCACACACCTCAACATTCACATAGAAAAGCTTCAGGTTGGCAGGACAATGTGCTACACCAATATCAACCTCTGACTGTGACAACTTAGGACAATGCAATGTACAGGCCCGCAACCAGAGGTACAGTCACAACTGTCAGGTGTGTGAACCATTGATGCCCGTAGAAACATAACATACATTGTGTGTCTCTTCCAAAAACAGGTGATGATGGGGACACAGCAGCAGACGATGAGGAGTCCCTGTCCCAGGCTCCGGGGGACACTGAGCTCACTGGTGTGGAACAGCCTCTGCACTCCTCGGATGGCGAAGACCTACCTGGCCCCTCCGGTGCGAGTCATCATGCAGCACCAGCAGGACCAACATCTGCACCCCCTGCACCCACCCTCCAACAACTGCCAACACCAGACCACCCTGCCAACACGGACAGACCAAGGACCACCGATGACAACAGCACAGGGACCCCGGCCCAACGTGTCGCAACAGACAACGACCCCAGTAACAATCCCCAAGTGGGCCTATGGTCACCTGTGCATTCCACCACAGGTCCCGCACGTGTCGCCAGGGGTGGTGGGAGGGGTGGTAGACATAGGTCACTGTTTGCAGAGGGGCCTGGACTGCATGATGACCCACAACTGGCACGCATTGCTGAGGCGTACCAGAATAGCACCGGAGAGGTCAGCCAGGTAGTGGGGATCCTCAAGGACATTCAACAGCAGCAGGCTGCCCATCATGCCCGCTTGGACTCACACATGTCCCGTGTGGAGACACACATGTCTGGCATGGAGTCCAAGTGGGACACATTGGAAGAACTGACAGCGGTGCATAGGGACATATTGACATGCCTCCGCCAGATTAGCACCAACATGGCCACACCGCCCTGTGTGCCCACAACATCTGGTGCTGCAACAACTGCAACTGCCACAGGGAGGGAGGAGGACTCTGGCGGAGAGTCCTCTGCACCGCAGCAGCCTGCATGTGAGGGTCCCCCCCGGAAGAAGAGGGGTCGTCCGAGGAAGGACAACTGAGAGGTCGATGGCCATGTACATCCCCCAGGAACCCAACACCTGTTCTGAAAAATCTCCTTTGTGTGCAAACTGTTTACCCTGTCGAATGCAACACAACTCTCCCACATGACATGGGGAGCTTAAGTTGGCCCAATGTATCAGATGACTGTGGACTTTACTCAGGACATTTCTGCTACCAAGCCTTCAAACTCATCTGGGAACATTGGATTCCAATCCCAATTTACAGCACCCACCATCCTGTGCACTATCCTCACACATGTATGGAAATAAACTCACTAATACACCATACTTGCCTCTGTTGTGATTCCAACGTGGTTTTTGTCATGTAGATGGTGATCTGCTAAATGACACTGTGCATGCTAACTGCTACAGCAAGTTCAACACCGTCATGTGAGTCATGGCGACGTGACACATATGAGGGAGACACACCACTAGGGCTACACAACACATACACACCAGGCCCATCAGACTCATCGCCTACACTGATGTTGCCAGGAAATACAGTGGAATGCACAGACACCACACCTATTCACAGTCTGTGTTAACTAGCCCACAGGTGCAGTAAGCACATGTCAGTCAGATGTGTGACCACAGACAACGCACAACCCAAAGTGAAGCCCAGGTTTATTACACATTTGCAACATGTTGTTTCCACTACAGATGCAAGGTAATCCTACGTGGCAGTGGCCACACAGTCAACAAGTGTAGAAGAAATAAAGTCCAGGGTTGTGTGGCACATCACCTGTAGGGAAACGACTGCTTCCACCGTGGAAGTTGAATCATGGTGTCGGGGGATCACAGCTCACCAAACAACTCTGAAAGTACCCTGTGAAGGACAGACATGACACACAGTCAAAAGCACGGAAGAACAGGACAGAACTGCAATACTCATGGCCAATACATGTCACAAGATACTCACAGAAAACCAAGTTAGCATGTCAACACTGTTGGGGAGTACAGACTACCTGTAAGGACACATCGCAGCACGCTTCCAGTCAAGTAGCACATGGCCACACTCAAACAGCACCAGATCACCACCAACACATATCACGCAAACACACATCATTGACATGACATCTCTGGATACTCACATTCAGCTGAAGAAGTTGGTGATGAGCTGTGTGCGGACATCACCATCATCATCATCATCATCACTGGCATCGTGGCCCAGGCCAGGATCCTCCACAGGTGGCGGATGTTGGTCATCGTCATCCAGGATGAGAGGCAACTCCTTCCACACTGCCAGGTTGTGTAGCATGCAGCAGACGATGACAATCTTGCACACCTTTGCTGGGGCATATGGGAGGGCCCCTCCTGTCTTGTCCAGGCAGCGAAAGCGGCTCTTCATGAGACCAAATGTGCGCTCGATCACTCTCCTGGTCCGACCATGTGCTTCATTGTAGCGCATCTGGGCTGGTGTCACAGGGTTCCTGAGGGGTGTCAGCAACCACGGCATGTTGGGGATCCGGAGTCACCTACAGACAGACAATTGCACATTAGCTGAGTTGGAAAAGAGGGCGAAATACAACATAGCAGAACACACACAATGGTACAAAGTCAGTACACACCGACAAGCTAGGCACGCTGGTTCTGCATCTGTGACATCATCCTCGGGATGCGACTACTCCTCATCACGTAGGCATCGTGTGCCGAACCAGGGAAACGGGCACACACATGTGAGATGCTCATATCTGCAAGACATACCACCAGAGCATTGATCGAATGATAATGTTTCCTGTTCCTGTATGCCTGCTCATGTGCCTGTGGTGGTACCAAAGTCAAATGTGTCCCATCAATGGAGCCAATGACATGTGGCATCCTACCCAGGGCATAGAAGTCCCTCTTGACGTCAGTGAGTTGTTGACGTGTAGGGAAATAGATGTACTGGTTCAGGCATCTCAACATTGCCTCCAAAACATCGCGTAGCATACGGCTGAACATAGTCTGTGACATCCCACCAGCAGTCGCAACAGTGTGTTGAAAGGTACTGGTGGCAAAGAAGTGTAGGGCTGCCATCACCTTCACCTTGGGGGTCAGCGCTGTAGGGTACGTCCGGCCAGGTTGCAAATGTGGGGCCAAGCGCACTGCCAAATCCTCAATCAGCTGCCTGGTGAAGCGGTACCATCGGATGCTGTCACGTTCCACCATCGTTGCCAGGTCAGGGAATGGTCTATGGACAGCTGGTGCCCTGCAGTGCATAGGTGAAGAAAGAAAGATTGTCAGTCACCCCACATATGTGCCATTCACCATACTCAATTTCACATGATACATCATTACGAGACACAAGTACTTGATGTGTGTGCCGTTCTGTATGGACATATATGGCACCTACATGGACATCATCTAACATCTCAGTTCAACATGTGTTGACAACAGGTTCCAGGTTGTGCTATGGGAAACCATTAGGCTGTGTCACAGTACCCATTTACTGCTGTCACGTTCCACACACACACCACAGTGACATGTCTGGACAGATGCGCCACAGGCATCACAGCTCATTGACAGGTAGATTCCCAGTGACCCTGTCTTGCCACATGGACACTGGCATGACATGGCGTATCATGTACACGTCAGAAAAACAAACATGACTCCCACAGGTAGTGGCCCCTGTTGCCTCTGCAGGACAGACATGGACGTCTGTGACACACACACGCACAACATCAAAGTCCATGCACAAACAACGTTGATGTGGAGACTGTCTCCCATTGTGCACATGGAATCAGAGACATCAGAAACACAACAAGCACACAGACTGTGGAGGGCCATCACTATTGTGGCAATGGGTCACCCTGTGATGTACATGCCTTCCCACATGGGACTCTGGGGGTATGTGACATGTCATACACATACACAACCTGGAAATGTGACCATGCCACATGCTCCGAAATGAACAGTTGCACATCACAGTGGTCATGTGCACAACACACAAAGGATCCTGTCCCCATGAACACGTGCACAGCCTGGGAGTGGCTGCCCCCAAGTGCCACCCCAAAAACCACATGTTTACCCCCATTCACAGAAAAGGTATTGCAGCCTTACATGCCTTAGGATACAGTGTGGACTGGGTGTGGTGTTGTAGGTGTGCCCCTGAGTCCCTGGCAAGTATATGTGGTTGGCATACGTTCACCAGTGACAAGCATGGTGACATATGCGAGTGACCTGTACAGGGACGCGTTGTACAGCAATGGACCGATCGGTGTGCACGCACTGGCCATTGCATCTGTTGTGAGCGGGTACGTGTTGTTTTCCGGAATACGCGTTGTACAGCAATGGACCGATCGGTGTGCACGCACTGGCCATTGAATCTGTTGTGAGCGGGTACGCGTTGTACAGCAATGGACCGATCGGTGTGCACGCACTGGCCATTGAATCTGTTGTGAGTGGGTACGCGTTGTACAGCAATGGACCGATCGGTGTGCGTACGCGTTGTTTCCCGGAATACGCGTTGTACAGCAATGGACCTATCGGTGGGCACGCACTGGCCATTGAATCTGTTGTGAGCGGGTACGCGTTGTTTCCCGGAATACGCGTTGTACAGCAATGGACCGATCGGTGTGCACGCACTAGCCATTGAATCTGTTGTGAGCGGGTCCGCGTTGTTTCCCGGAATACGCGTTGTACAGCAATGGACCGATCGGTGTGCACGCACTGGCCATTGAATCTGTTGTGAGCGGGTACGCGTTGTACAGCAATGGACCGATCGGTGTGCACGCACTGGCCATTGCATCTGTTGTGAGCGGGTACGCGTTGTACAGCAATGGACCGATCGGTGTGCACGCACTGGCTATTGCATCTGTTGTGAGCGGGTACGCGTTGTACAGCAATGGACCGATCGGTGTGCACGCACTGGCCATTGCATCTGTTGTGAGCGGGTACGCGTTGTACAGCAATGGACCGATCGGTGTGCACGCACTTGCCATTGCATCTGTTGTGAGCGGGTACGCGTTGTACAGCAATGGACCGATCGGTGGGCACGCACTGGCCATTGCATCTGTTGTGAGCGGGTACGCGTTGTACGGCAATGGACCGATCGGTGTGCACGCACTGGCCATTGCATTTGATGTGAGCGTGTACGCGTTGTCTTTTGAAATACGCGTTGTACAGCAATGGTCCGGACGGTGCGCATGCATTGGCTAGGGCCTGGCATGGCAACGGACGCGTTTTCGAAGCTGTAACGAGTCTGATGCAGTGAATTCAGTTGGCCAGCCACAACAATGTTGCAAAAACATGGGTGTCATGAAGTTTAACTTTTGAAGGATGCTGTGGGCTTGTATAAGTGGTGCAATTCCATGGATTGGCCAGATTCAGAAGATGCAAACGACTTGGACCTATCACTTTGGACACATGGGACAGTATCTGCCTCTGCAGCACACATATAATGCTGGCTGTTCCCCTGAGAGCTCACTTGCCTGCACTACATGCTCCAGGATGACATCTGCCACCAGCACTGCTGCTGTCTCTGCATCCTCTGGCTACTGCAATGGCACGTACTGTGGAGAGAGACCCAGCCTTCAGCCTTGAGGAGAACCAGGCCCTGCTGGACAGCCTCCTTCCACAGTACAGCAAGCTGTATGGGAAACCAGGGGAGCAGGTGAGTGTGCTGTCCACTGCCTTACTAATTGTGCATGTTGTCTGACTAGCAAGACTTACAGTGTGCACACCACTGGCTAGCATGCTCACTGAGTAGCTCTCCCCCCCCCCAAAGTGTGTAGTTACATGCATTGAACAGGTACAATGCAGTAACAGTGCATTCCAACAAGGTTTACTTCCCATGCAATGATACCATGTATTAAATGCTGGCAAACTGTTCATAGCCATCGTTGCACTGCCTGTGTACATCATATGCACCTGTGATTGAGACATGTATATCCAACTGTGTGATGCACGTATATGTTGCATGTGTAGTAATGGCATTTTCACTTTGTCATCCTCACAGGTTGATGCCCACCAGAAGCAGGAAATCTGGCTGACCATCGCCTGGGCAGTAAGATCCGTAGGGGTCTACAAGCGCCGGATCCGCAACTGCCAGAAGAGGTGGCAGGACCTTCGGGGCTGGACCCGGAGGATCGCAAGGGTCCAGCTGAAGCTGTCGCCTCCTCGCAGGAGGGGCGGACACCGGACCCTGACCCCCCACATGCTCAGGATCCTGGCAGTGGTCTTCCCTGACCTGGATGGGCAGCTGAAGGCCAGACAGCAGCAAGGAGGGGGTGAGTCCATGACTGCACTGTGCACTTTGTCTGACATGCTATGTGCCCTCCTCTGGCCTGGTTAAACTTCCACAGTACATCAGTCTTGTGGTCCAGGACCCATGTCCCTCAATTGTGACATGCCCACTCCTCATCTGATACGCATATGTGTGGCCCTTACAGTCAGGAAATTGTGTCACTTGGGTACTGTGTCATTGCATTTTGCTTCGCTCAAGGTGGGGGACAGCATTTGTTCCCGTGACTATGTTGTGGGATTCATGGGTGGGTCAATTGCTTACACAATGCCTAAGTTCTGACATGTAATCTGGGTGTAACTTTGATATGTGGTCCACTTGCTGATCTGAATCACCACATGTCCCTGGGGTATTTGGCACACCCCCATGCTGCGGGTGGGAACAATGTTTGGGCCTCAGGAGTATGTATATCAAGTGTGTCACACATGCTTAGCCACCTCCCTACTGTCCAGGGCTCATCCCTCTTTCAGGTGGAGGAGGACAGTCATGCCTACTCCAGGGCATACAATACACTCTGTACTCCCACTCCCGTGTATCAGCTGACATGTTGTGATCATTGAAATGTTCCCTCAGGTGTCTGCCTCTGTGTCATTGTGCCATGGCTTCGTTGTCAGGACTACTGGGATGTTTATCGTTTAGGGCTCAGCATGCCATCTGAGATGTGACCATGAGAGACGATACTTCTGTGACTCATAGGTGTTTGATCACTTGACTGTGCACACAGGTGTATGCGACTGTGAACTTCAGGCAGCTGTTTTACATTCACAGCAGACTGTGAGGTGCTCAGGTTCATAGAGTTGTGTTTCATGTCTCCCATATGTCCAATTGGCATGACGTGGCCAAATTAGAGTTCAGATGATGTGGTGTGAGGGGGATGGACATGTGCACTTGTCAGCTACATAACTTGCATTCCCCATTTCCTAGGACTGTGACACAGTGCAGACTGTTGTTGGCTGGCTGCCATGCCCATGTGACTGGAGACAGTGATGTATGACTTTGCAGGCATGCCTGTGCCATGGCATTTAACTTCCTAAGAGTGATCCTGCAGGGGAGTTACATGTGCAACATGCACCCCATTGTGGCATTGACTATCCGGACATGGGTGCATCATGGTGTCTGGTGCTGGTATGCATCACATGCATTTCTAATTAGACTCTGGCCATCCCTTTACCCGGACACCTGTACTAACTCAGTGGCAAGAGATGTGATGTGTGCATGTTCACATACTTCACCGTGTTCTCTGCAATGTCCAACAACTGTGTACATGGTGCTTGTGTCCACACTGGGGTATTACCATCCAACAGGCACCAGACAGATGGGTGCAAGGGCAGGAGGGGTGTGAGTGCCATGGTTGACCATCAGTCTGACAATTGGCTTCTCCTAATCTGTGTGAGGACTTTTGGCAATGTTCAACTGAGGATGCCAGGGCTTGCTCTGTAATGTGCTGTACTTACTGTGGTGTGTGCGGTCAGTGCAGGTAACTGATATTTGTCTGTTTCCCTAATTGTTTGCAGATACATCCACGGCCACAGGAGGGGACAGCTCCACGGACCAGGAGGAGCTGCAGAGCCAGACTGGGTCAGCAGGCGATGAGTGGTCAGAGGGACCCAGTGGTACGGAGGGCGAGGGGAGCCACACCGAGGAGTCCTCAGCACCATCCACCTCAGCTGAGGACCACAGCAGCTCGGAGGATGACTCCCTTGTGGAGGCGGGTGTCAGCAGCCACCACACCCCAGCTAGTATGTCTGGCCCCGCCACCACCACCACCACCACCACCACCGCCCTCCCATTGGCTCCCATTCCAGAGGTCCGTGGAGGCTCCTGTGTCCGGGAGCGTGTCTCCTTCGTGCCAGGCACCGCACCCCCTGCCCCTGTGTCCCCTGCTGCCCTGAGTGAGGAGTCTGTGTACCTACTTCGGCAGCTCCATGTAGGGCAGACAGCAATGCTGAGTGTCCTCCATGCACACACCACTCTGTTGACACAGCTGGTGTCGTTCATGGAGGGCATCTCGACGGGCATGTCTGCCCTACAGAGGAGCAATAGGTCCATGGACTCCTCCCTGATGGCAGCAGTGTCCCTCCTCCAACAGTCCATCACCCCTCCTACCTCTGCCCCGTCCACACTTCCTGGCACCCTACCTGCCCAAGCACATGCACACCTGCACAATCACCCAAACACACAGACACGAGCAGCACAGAAACACACAGAACAAGGGCAAAACGTGCACACAAGCATCCTCAGGGGACTGATACCACACCCACAGGGGATGGGGAACAGACACACACACAGGCATCCACACTCACTCCGCAGTCCTCAAAATCCTCTCCCTCCAAGACCCCTTCCCTTGCCTCACCTGCAACCCCACCTACAAAGCAGCTCTTCCTCTGTGACCTCGGCCTCTTCCCCTCCGATCCCGCTGATCCAGCATACAGGGGGAAGAGGAAGTCCACCCACACAGAGGGGAGTGCCCCTCGCCCCCGGACACCCTACCCCAGGCGCAGACAGCCTGAGGCCCCCACCCGCAAGTCCCCCCGGTCCCGGAAGTGCAAGACCCCGCCACCGGCCTGCAGCTCAACCACACTGTCTCCTTCCTCCATCCCTCAGTCACCCACAACACAGGTTCCCCCACCACACCCTGTCCCAGGTTCCCCCACCCACAGATACACCATCCCCAAAATGATGCGGCCATCTCCACCTACCACTTGCTCTTCCAGCCCCACACCCCCGCTGCACATGTTTGTGCCACTGGTGTGGAGACCGTGTCCTCCCCTTCTGTCCTGCCCACCTTACCTGAACCCCATTCTACTCCCCGGAGATGGGCACTGCAGTGGAGTCCACTACCACCCCGTCTGACTTGGGCACTGCAGTGGGGAACCTGTCCTCTCCATCTGGCCGGACCACTGCAGTCGTGCCGGCACCCACACCATCTGACTCATGCCCCCCAGTTGTGCCGGCACACACCATGTCAGACACCTCCACTGCAGTTGTCAGTGACTCTCCAGCACCAGCCACCCCTTCCCTGCCTCCTTCTGGTGAGCCCTGATCCTGTCCCTGTGGTGCCTGGCCTGCCCCCCTGTATACCCCTCCGAGGGGAATGTCCCTGCTCCATATCAGTGCAGGCAAGCAGAGGGTGACATCTGCCACTGTCACCCTGTTCGGACTGAACTGTTGGACTGGCCATGGCCTTTGTATTTTTGCAGTACTTTTTTTTTTCAGACACCTATGCTGAATACAGCTCCTTTTTGTTCTCTGGTGGTTTTGCTTCAGATGTACTTGATGTTGATGATGCTAACCATGCCCTTGCTGCAGTGATGGTGATATTTGGTATCAGGAAAATGAACTGTGCAGGACCCCATGTGTTCCAGGGGGAATGTGTCCTATCCTGGTGTGTAGCCATGTCATCCTTTGCAGCAATATGAGGGTCTCATGTTTTCAATATTTGCCAATGGGATTTCCTACATTTATTTGCAATATCACATCTGTGGCTTACACCCCTGCACATCAGTTGTGCTTGCCATTGTTCAATTTGTCTGTTTCCCTGACCATGTGACCATCTCCACTGGACATGCAAGTTTGGGCATCAATGGGGAAGGACTCATCTGTGTTATCAGTGCAACTTGCTATACATGTGTGTTGGATCTGTGCAGATGATTTCGGTGGCACTCCCATGACCAGGCTGATGTGACGAGAGCCTTCATTTTGTGCTAATTGTTGACTGAGTGACCAAGTGTACTGCTGACATGATAGAGCCCTGCAGAGACAACGTATGGCACAGCTTTCCTTACACAGGAGTGGAGTCCCCTCATGGCAGTGTGTAATTCCGTGACATTGCCTGAGCCCAAGGTGTGTGTTGTGTGAGCATGTCTGTGTGTGTTCACTTCCATTTTGCAACACAGGCTGGGATCCCTAGTGATGTTCCTGTATGTGATGCTTGCTGAGTTGACCTATGTTCCCCCCAAATCTTCGCCCTGGGTTCTCTGTGATGTGGGTGCATGGCACATTACTGGTCATCAGGGTGTCATCCATAGGTGTGTTTGCTGTCAGGGCTGAGTTTGTGGGCAAACACAGATGAGACACAGTCAGGATTCCCCTTTGCACTTGTTGGTTACACAAGTCATGTAATTTACATTTTGTGTTACCTTTCAGTGATTGTGACACGTTGTGTGTGTGACTGCTGCCACTCCTCAGGGTCAGAGCTGCAATGTTGGAAGTTGTCTATGTGTGTTCTTGATGGGTGACCTTGGCTTCTTCATTGGTGTGTGACTGTGGCCGGGATCCCATTGGTTGGTGTGGATTTGACGTCATGCCCATGTACAGCGTACTGTGCAGTGTGTCAGACATTCACAAGTCTTGTTGACTGGCCATGTGTGATGGGTATCTCCACCTTAGTTTCCCCCACCACCCCTGGGATTGTCATGGGTGCATGTGCAATGTCACCAGTCCATGTGAGCTTCAGTGCTGCACATTGGTGGAGGTCAAGGTGTGTGGTGTTGAGTGTGTGCAAATAAGAGTTGTTGCACGGCTAGACCCCTACCTCCATGTTGGCCTTGGCTGACAGGCCGTGCTGATTGATTTGTGCTTGTGTAGGTGTGATGGTAGTTAGTTGTTCAGGAAATATGACTGTGGTTCACTGTGTGTACGACATCTACCTTTGTCATCACACTGGGATTATCATGCAGGCCAGTGTCACCACAATGTGGGGTCCCTGGGGGTAGTGCTGTGGTGGGTCTGTCTCTTGCTGTGTTAGTTGCTGTTCCTACAAGCTTGTGTGACATTTGTAATTTGTGCTCCCTCTCATCTGACAATGCCTGATTGCCCACGTAGGGGAATCCGATCCATGAGTTACTTTTGTGTGGCACTGTATACACATCTGTGTAATAGGGATTCAGGCCTCCTCATGTGTTGTGTGGTTGACTGGGGACACTGGCGCACCCCCCCATCACCTGTTGTGTTTGATATGCAGTGTGAGTCTGCCTGTTTGTGTTTGTGCATTTGCACCACTGCATTGGCATTTCTTTAGTGTGCCATTGGCTGTATGTTGTTTGGTGGGTTTCCCCTGCTGTCCCTGGGACTCCTAGGTCATCAGTCAGCACAATGATCATGGTTTGTATGTCCTATAGCTGCCATGGAATGGTATTTGTTCACCTGACATCTACAGTCTCCACAGGATATCTACATTTGTGTGTCCATTGGTGCTGATGTGTGGGTCTGCATTATGATGGTCACTTCTGTCATTGTGTAATTCGTGAATGTTGACAATGTGAGCCCCCATGGGTGAGGTTTGTCTGCACGTGGCCAAAGCGATGTTTCATTGGCACTGCACTGTTTGCCTCACCCAATCTATGTTGCTATGGGACACAAGCACTACTATGCCACTGATGTTTTTGTTGTTGTGTGACCAGGAATCATCCATGCAGTTTGGCATTTGCAGCTTTTCACATGACAACACTTACATTTTGGTCACTGTGGTGATGGGGCTTTAGACCCCATTGCCACAATGTTCAAAATGTGCTTCAGCTATGGACCCACACTTACCTTTTGGTCACTGTGATGATGGGGTGTTAGACCCCATTGCCACAATGTTCAAAATGTGCTTCAGCTATGGACCCCACACTTATATTTTGGTCACTGTGGTGATGGGGTGTTAGACCCCATTGCCACAATGTTCAGAATGTGCTTCAGCTATGGACCCCACACTTACCTTTTGGTCACTGTGATGATGGGGTGTTAGACCCCATTGCCACAGTGGTCATGGTCTGCTTGCATTGTGGAGGCCACACACATTTATGTGTGACACATGTGATAGGGGGTCACATTGTATGTTCAATGTCATGTTCAGTGTTGTAGGCATTTGACACAGAATACACACGCTTGTCATGGTGTTGGGGGGGATGTATTTTTCAGACATTCCTTATGTTGGAGTATGCTGGTTGTGTCATGCATTACCCATCCTATGAGTAGGGGTTGTGTGGGTGGTAGGCATCCAGGCCCCCATGAGTAGGGGTGGTGGTAGTGGTAGGCATCCAGGCCCCCTGAGTAGGGGTGGTGGTAGTGGTAGGCATCCATCCCCCTATGAGTGGGGATGGTAGTAGTGACAGGCATCCAGGCCCCCATGAGTAGGGGTGGTGTTAGTGGTAGGCATCCATCCCCCTATGAGTGGGGATGGTAATAGTGACAGGCATCCAGGCCCCCATGAGTAGGGGTGGTGGTAGTGGTAGGCATCCAGGCCCACCTGAGTAGGGGTGGTGGTAGTGGTAGGCATCCATCCCCCTATGAGTGGGGATGGTAGTAGTGACAGGCATCCAGGCCCCCATGAGTAGGGGTGGTGGTAGTGGTAGGTATCCAGGCCCCCATGAGTAGGGGTGGTGGTAGTGGTAGGCATCCAGGCCCCCCTGAGTAGGGGTGGTGGTAGTGGTAGGCATCCATCCCCCTATGAGTGGGGATGGTAGTAGTGAGAGGCATCCAGGCCCCCATGAGTAGGGGTGGTGGTAGTGGTAGGCATCCATCCCCCTATGAGTGGGGATGGTAGTAGTGACAGGAATCCAGGCCCACATGAGTAGGGGTGGTCGTAGTGGTAGGCATCCATCCCCCTATGAGTGGGGATGGTATTAGTGGCAGGCATCCATCCCCCTATGAGTGGGGATGGTATTAGTGGTAGACATCCATCCCCCTATGGGTGTGTATGGCATTGGTGATAGCCATCCCACCCCTATGGTTCTGCTGTTGCTAGTGTACGTCATTTCTGCATCCCTATGTGTGTGTGACATATTTCGGGTACGTGTCGTTTGTTTGTGTTGTGGGTGTTTGACTTACCGTCTGCGCCGTACGCATCCGTACCGGTCCCGGTAATAGATGTAGAGTATTGGTAGGACCTGCGCGATGGGATTCATGGTTGGGTCGTCTCGTTCAGGTTTCTCGTGGCTTCGACTAGTACTCGTCGCTGGCTTGTTCGTCTCGTCGCCGTGGATCGTCTTGTGGCGCGAATCGGAGCTTATGTACAGCTCTCCCGGATGCTCAAACGTGCCGGACGTAGCGACGGGTTCGGCGCGTACGGAAGGCGCATCATAGTCCAGCCGGAAGGTGCTGTGTATTTGCTTCCGTGCGACTCAAATCGGCGTTTACGGATCCGGCTCGGGCGGGGAACAGGAGCTGAAATGTACGGCTCGCTCAGAATCTGGGCTGTTGTGCGCATCGTACTTCTTCGTTCGGACGAGTGTTCGAATCGGTCGGGTAACACGCGTTCGGCTTGTATTTTTTCCGGACGAATACTGTTAGGTGCGCTTCCGGCCGAGATCAGAATCGACCCCTCTGTATTAATTCAGGGTAGGTGCAGGACACTAAACTTAATTAATTTACTATTCCCACTCCAGTTAGTAATAATTCAGGGTAGTTGCTGGACACTAAACTTAATTAATTTACTATTCCAACTCCAGTTAATATTAATTAGGTGTAGGTGCTGGACACTAAACTTAAATAATTTACTATACGCACTCCAGTTACTATTAATTCAGAGTAAGTGCTGGACACTAAAAGTATTTAATTTACTATTCCAACTCCACTTAATATTAATTAGGGGTAGGTGCTGGACAGTAAACTTAATTAATTTACTATTCCCACTCCAGTTAGTATTAATTCAGGATAAATGCTGGACACTAACATTATTTAATTTACTATACCCAATCCAGTTAGTATTAATTATGGGTACGTGCTGGACACTAAACTTAATTAATTTACTATTCTCACTCCAGTTAGTATTAATTAGGGGTAGGTGCTGGACACTAAACTTAAATAATTTACTATTCCCACTCCAGTTGCTATTAATTCCGAGTAAGTGCTGGACACTAAAATTATTTAATTTACTATTCCCACTCCAGTTAGTATTAATTACGGGTAGGTGATGGACACTAAACTTAAGTAATTTACTATTCCCACTCCAGTTAGTATTAATTAGGGGTAGGTGCTGGACACTAAACTTAAATAATGTACTATTCCCACTCCAGTTAGCATTAATTAAAGGTAGGTGCTGGACACTAAACTTAATTAATTTACTATTCCCACTCCAGTTAATATTAATTAGGGGTAGATGCTGGACACTAAACGTAATTATTTTACTATTCCCACTCCTGTTAGTATCAATTCAGGGTAGGTGCTGGACACTAAAATTATTTAATTTACTATTCCCACTCCAGTTAGTATTAATTAGGTGTAGGTGCTGGACACTAAACTTAATTAATGTACTATTCCCACTCCAGTTAGTATTAATTTGGGGTTAAGTGCTGGACACTAAACTTAAATAATTTACTATTCCCACTCCAGTTACTATTAATTCAGAGTAAATGCTGGTCACTATAATTATTTAATTGACTATTCCCAATCCAGCTAGTATTAATTAGGGGTAAGTGCTGGACACTAAACTTAAGTAATTTACTATTCCCATTCCAGTTAGTATTAATTAGGGTTAGGTGCTGGACACTAAACTTAAATAATTTACTATTCCCACTCCAGTTAGTATTAATTAAAGGTAGGTGCTGGACACTAAACGTAATTAATTTACTATTCCCACTCCAGTTAGTATTAATTAGGGGTAGATGCTGGACACTAAACTTAAGTAATTTACTATTCCCACTCCAGTTAGTATTAATTAGGGTTAGGTGCTGGACACTAAAGTTAAATAATGTACTATTCCCACTCCAGTTAGTATTAATTAAAGGTAGGTGCTGGACACTAAACTTAATTAATTTACTATTCCCACTCCAGTTAATATTAATTAGGGGTAGATGCTGGACACTGAACTTAATTTACTTACTATTCCCACTCCAGTTAGTATTAATTAGGGGTACATGCTGGACCCTAAACTTAAATAATTTACTATTCCCACTCCAGTTACTATTAGTTCAGAGTAATTGATGGACACTAAAATTATTTAATTTACTATTCCTACCCCAGTTAGTATTAATTAGGGGTAGGTGCAGGACACTAAACTTAATTAATTTACTATTCCCACTCCAGTTAATATTAATTAGGGGTAGGTGCTAGACACTAAACTTAAATATTTTACTATTCCCACTCCAGTTACTATTAATTCAGAGTAAGTGCTGGACACTTAAATTATTTAATTTACTATTCCCACTCCAGTTAGTATTAATTAGGGGTAGGTGCTGGACACTAAACTTAAGTAATTTACTATTCCCACTCCAGTTAGTATTAATTAGGGGTAGGTGCTGGACACTAAACTTAATTAATTTACTATTCCATCTCCAGTTAATATTAATTAGGGGTAGATGCTGGACACTAAACTTAATTATTTTACTATTCCCACTCCAGTTAGTATTAATTCAGGGTAGGTGCTGGACAATTAAATTATGTAATTCACTATTCCCACTCCAGTTAGTATTAATTAGGGGTAGGAGCTGGACCTTAACATATTTAAATTACTATTCCCACTCCAGTTAGTATTTATTGGGGCTAGATGCTGGACACTAAACTTAATTAATTTAATATTCCAAATCCAGCTAATATTAATTCAGAGTAAATGCTGGACACTAAAATTATTTAATTAACTATTCCCACTCCAGTTAGTATTAATTAGGGGTAGGTGCTGGACACTAAACTTAATTAATTAACTATTCCCACTCCAGTTAGTATTAATTAGGGGCAGGTGCTGCAAACTAAACTTTATTAATTTACTATTCCCACTCCATTTATTATTAATTACAGGTAGGTGATGGACACTAAAATTAATTAATTAACTATACCCACAGGAATTACTGTAAATTAAAGGTGTTGCCAGACCTTTGACATATATATTTTTGTTTTCATATTAAAATTAATATAATATGACTAACTACACTATAAATAAAATTCCAAATATTTGATAACACCAATAATAAATTATTACACTATATAATTGAATAAATGTTATATTTTTTATATGGTATAAATGTATAATATTAATTTTTAGGTAATTTTTAAATATTAATACATTTTACAAATTTTTAATTTCACATATAAGTAATATATCTACATTGGATTCCTAAATATAAATATTTCAATATTAATTTGTAAATTTTAAAACAGAACTTATATTTTTGATTGAAAATTACAAAGATTTTCACTTCATTTTTAATTTAAAATTTTTAATTCTTAAATGAAATATTAAATAATTTTCAAATATAATAGCACATTTTTTAACTTCTTAAAATGTATTAATGATTAATATTTAAATAAAGATAAATATTAATTGATCAAAAATTCACACTGTAAACACACTATTTTTCGAAATTTTTGTAAATAATTAATTTTTCTAATTTTTTAAAATATTTTAAATAAATGTGTAAAACAGTAACCAACATTACATCGTATAAACACAACTCCAAAATTATAAAACAATACATGCAATATACAAATAAAATATAACCAAATTTGAATATATAAACGTCAAATATTTATTACATTTCATTTAATAATTTATAAAACACTCCCCACCCTTATCCCCTATAAACCCAACATCCCGCTCCTAAAAATATTTTTGTAAATTCGAAATTATACTTTATAAATTATAAAATAAAATTTCGAATTTATTATAAACTTAAATGAATTAATTTAAAACACTCCCTACCTTTATCCCCTATAAACCCAACATCCCACTCCTAAAAATATTTTTCTAAATTCGAAATTAATATTTAGAAATTATAAATTAAAATTTGAAATTTATTAAAATTAAAATCAATTATTTTAAAACACTCCCCACCCTTATCCCCTATAAACCCAACATCCTGCTCCCAGGAAATATTTTTCTAAATTCGAAATTAATATTTAGAAATTATAAATTTAAATTTCGAATTTATTAAAATTAAAATGAATTATTTTAAAACACTCCCCACCCTTATTCCCTCTAAACCCAACATCCCGCTCCTAAAAAATATTTTACAAATTTAATTTTTTATAACATTAACTAACTATAATTAAATTACAAACAAACTATAAATACATTAAAAAATAGTACAAAAACGATATTTTAACATAACAATATTTTAACAGTTGACATTACATAGTTCGATATTTTAAACAACACTTAGGTGTCGATTCCGATTTCGGGCGGAAAACGTACTATCCGACACGGATTCGTCATTTTTTCCGACCGAACCATACACACGCCTTACAAATAGCCGAGTACGATGCGAAGCTTGAAAGTTACGACCGACTCGGCCGGAAAATATATTATACGTCCGAGTCAGCAGGAAAGGAGGCTCACGCGATAGACTCGTACGCGCAAAAATCGAGATAGCCAAGCGTCAACCTACAGACACATACGCGAACGACTCTATGTAGCCAAGCATCAACACGACCTGACCGACTCGGACACCAACGATGCCACATAGCCAAGCATCAACACGACCCGACCGACTCGTACGTGAACGATGCCACATAGCCAAGCACCAACACGACCCGACCGACGCGAACGATGCCACATAGCCAAGCATCAACACGACCCGACCGACTCGTACGCGAACGATGCCACATAGCTAAGCATCAACACGACCCGACCGACTCGTACGCCAATGATGCCACATAGCCAAGCATCAACACGACCCGACCGACTCGGACGCCAACGATGCCACATAGCCAAGCATCAACACGACCCGACCGACTCGGACGCCAACGATGCCACAAAGCCAAGCATCAACACGACCCGACAGACTCGGACGCCAGCGATGCCACATAGCCAAGCATCAACACGACCCGACCGACTCGGACGCCAACGATGCCACATAGCAAAGCATCAACACGACCCGACCGACTCGGATGCCAACGATGCCACATAGCCAAGCATCAACATGACCCGACCGACTCGTACGCGAACGATGCCACATAGCCCAGTATGAATGGAACAGACTCTTCTAAAACAAATTACTCAAGAACAAGTATCAAGTGCTGTCAAAACGAATTACAAAATGAAAATAAAAAAAAACAATGGAAACAGAAACAAGACTTCCAAAAAACGCATTGTCATCTCCAAAAAAACACATTTTCAAATAACAAGACACACCCACAACACAACCATATAAAGGGAGCCAAAAGCTCCCAACACCATTTGCTACTTCGACAGACATGCAAGCACACCACACCACTAGACAGACAACCCATCTAGCTACCACAAACACACACATCCCATCCACCAAACAGCATCCACACAACTAGCACCAAAGAAACACACCTCCACTCACACACACTCACCCTCACCTTCACACACACACATCTCCACCAACACCCATCACCATGCCCCAAAAGAAGAATCCACAGTTCTTAGCTGCTGAGTTGGAAGTGATGATAGAGGAAATCATCCGAGTTGAGTCACAGTTATTTGGCAGCATGGCCCAACAGACCTCCCAGTCCCAGAGAACCAAGATGTGGGAGAGGATTGTCAACAAGGTGAATGCCCATTCACCTACCTTGCGCACAAAGGAGGATATCTGGAACCGGTATTATGACGTTCACAGGAGGGTAAAGAGGCTCATTGCCAGAGAACATGCCCTGAGCACCAAGACTGGCGGTGGACGTCATAAACCGGTGCATTTCACCACCTGGGAGGTGAAGGTGCGGGACCTCCTCCCACAGGAGGCCATAACTGGACTAGCTGGAATCCCTGAACCTAGTGAGTACATGTACAAATAGTCTAAATTAGCCCCAAATACACAGCCACAGACACCACAGCAACACATCTTGAATGTAACTATGTACACACTGTCATGGAACCCTGGAACATGCTGGCCCATTTGTCCTGGGTGGGAGGAGGAGTGGAAGCAATGACTACTGCCACCAGCACACACTAGTCCCCCCCAGTCCCACAAGAACACACCTGTCACTATGCTGTCCCTGACAGTGAATGCAAATGCCCTGTCAAGATGGCTACACAGGGCCACCCTGTACGAAATCTGGAAATATCTACTGCCAGTTCTTGGCCTACTCACACAACTACAGACCATAACCTTAACTGCACATTACACACACTGACAGGTATAGATCAGTCACATGTGCCCTCAATGTGCATGCTACAAATGTGTGTGGAGGACAGGACACACTCTAATTAGCTGTCACACCATATAACACAAAACACACACAGATAAACACACATCTGGGACAATGCCCACGGACAGTAGATGTGAGGTGTAATGCAAGACGGCTGATACTCTTGCGTTGTGTCATGTGCACAAGGCATTGTTGTGTGTAGCATTGTAATTCAACATCAGTCAGCGGTCTCAGCATCCTTCAAAAATACCGCCCTCACTGTCATTGCTCCTCTGACAATGATGAGTATGGTGGTCTGTTAGCCATTGGAAAGTGGGCTAGAAGTCAACACAGCCTAACTCAAGCACTAAACACACTGTACCTCACAGCTCTGACCATGAAAAGGCAAAAGACCATCCCTGGGAAAGATCTCTCTGTCCATGGAGAACAAGTAGAATGTACATGAAGTGATCATGTGCAAAAGTATGCAGCAACCAATAGCACCACATCAAGATAGACACATATGTGCAAAGTGAAGAAAAATATCGACATAAATATGACTACTCACATTGCATACGTTCACAAACAATGGAAAAAATACACACGCATAACAACCACCATGTTGGGACATAGCAGAACAGCACAATGCGAAACATCACACAAACTTGCTGTAGTCTCTGCGCAGGAGTACAAACTTGGATTATTCACCATTACAAGTCCAGTGTGGGCAACGTTAGGGAATGTCAGATCATACTATTATCGCATAATACAACTACTCATGTCAGTTACTCCCCTACTGCATGCCAATGTAATTAGTTGTGTTTCGAGGCCTGCCATGTAACAATGCATATGTCAGAAGAAACACGTTGCTATTGCATACGAGGTTACACATGTGAATGTCATTGATTGCTCACATCAACACATACATCCAAGCAAAATCATCTAATGATGACACATATTCAGGAGAGTGAGTTTGCATGTCACACCAGCAATGTAACTGTGAGAAACTCCACAAAGGCAAGCACAGATGCACCATTCCTGCGAAACATAAGATTAGTTACAGTATGTATGTCATAGTGAAAACACTGATGTGTGAAATAACAACACACCTGGCTCATGCACAGTGTGACACTTGCCAAACAACTAATAAGAACAGTCAAGGATTTAAATACATGCACATTGATGCACAGAGCTGGACATGCTCAGTAAACCACATGTCTCCAAAATAACAATGTCCAATTACATAAAAGATCAGTGTCTGTGACGATTGATGAGTAGAAATAAGAAGGAAACGCAACATTATCCACAACATCTTCACATTTGGCTGTGCATGACAACATTACATCTCAAAATACACAACTAACATTGTGTCTCTCTACTACCCACAGGCACTCCAGAACAGAGGGCATCATCTGGAGAAGATTCAGAGTCCACCAGCAGCTCCAGCACAACGTCGGACACTGAGACCTCCAGTGTGGATGACTCTCACACCTCCTCGTGCGATGGGAACCAACCTGGCACAGTGAAGTCAGATGTCTGAGGTTGACCTAATCCAGAAATTACAGCAATGTGAGCATGAACATACACACAATTATTTAAGGTATTACCAAATATTCCTGTGTAGTACTGTGACTACTCACTGTTCTCTGACACTGTCCATGTGATCAATTGTAACATGCACAACACACACAGAATTAAGTATCAGCCATAGGTTCTTAGGTCAAATTGCACATGCATTGAATGTACACAGACATGGACAAGGTATTCCGACCTAGCAACAACACTACATACAGACAGCTTGTCACCATGCACAACACTGTCATGGTCAGGACATTGTCATGATGTGATGTATGACCTACACAACACATTGATCCCCTGGGACAGTGGCCAAGCATAGGAGGATGATCTGTGAAGTGGTCACTCACACTAGTCATGTCCCTCACACACACTGCTATAATTGCACTGTAAGCTAGGATCATAATGTCAGTAGTCTTGTCTATTGTGTCTGTCCCATTTGACATGTGCATGACTACATCCACACAGGGCATACAGCATGCCATTATTCATACATACATTGTCTGAGTTGATGAGTGAGCATTGCATGCACGCGTCTGCCACATCCTGAGCGAGCCGGACTGACCGATTGCATGCTTGAATCAATGCTGTACGACGCGGGTGAGTTTTCAATACACACGTCTGCCACATCCTGAGCGAGCCGGACTGACCGATTGAATGCTTTATTCAATGCTGTACGACGCAGTTGATTTTTCAATACACGCGTCTGCCACATCCTGAGCGAGCCGGACTGACCGATTGAATGCTTTATTCAATGCTGTACGACGCGGTTGAGTTTTCAATACACGCGTCTGCCACATCCTGAGCGAGCCGGACTGACCGATTGAATGCTTTATTCAATGCTGTACGACGCGGGTGAGTTTTCAATACACGTGTCTGCCACATCCTGAGCGAGCCGGACTGACCGATTGAATGCTTTATTCAATGCTGTACGACGCGGTTGAGTTTTCAATACACGCGTCTGCCACATCCTGAGCGAGCCGGACTGACCGATTGAATGCTTTATTCAATGCTGTACGACGCGGGTGAGTTTTCAATACACGCGTCTGCCACATCCTGAGCGAGCCGGACGCACTGGTTGCCTGTTGGTTGTCATGGTGACAGACGTGCATTTTGCATCGTGCACGATTCGCGTAGGGTACGATTCGGTTAACTTTTGGTACAAATGTATCAAACTCAAAACTGTCATGTTGCAGGTATTTTGAAAGTTGCGGTAGGCGTGTCCGATGCGTCCTATCTCATGGATTGGACAAATTCATAGGATGCGAACGAGTCTGACCTATCGTTTTATACGCATGGGACCAATTCTGCCTCTGCAGCACTGATATAAGGCTGTGTCTTGCCCTGAGAGCTCACTTGCCTGCACTGAATGCTCCATACAGACATCTCTGCTACCATTGCCTGCCTCTCTGAGGTGTTTGCCTGGTTCCAACTTCACCAACTTAAGTGTAATCCCGACAAATCGGAATTCATACTTTTCGGCCTCCCATTAGACAATGTGTGGCGGAATTGGTGGCCACAGGACATGTCCCCCCCCAGCACCTCGGTCAAGACTGTTAAAAATTTGGGAGTCAGGATGGAGGACAATCTATCCATGAACTCCCAAATACAAGCTGTAGTGGGTTCATGTTTTGGAGTGCTTAAAATGCTTAGACAGGTCCTGCCCTTTTGCCGTTAACACATAGACAAACGGTGGTCCAGGTGTTAGTCTTATCCAGGTTGGACTACGTTAATAGCCTTTACCTGGGAATCCCTGACTACATGTTGACTCGATTACAGGTGGTTCAGAATGCTGCGGCAAGGGCTATTCTCATGCTAGGGCCCAGAACTAGGATGTCTGCCCACTTGAAATCCATGCATTGGCTTCCGATCCGTAAAAGGATTATGTTTAAAGCCATGGTTCTAACATTTAAATCCCTTCATGGGATGGGGGCCCCTACCTCAGGAAGAGATTTCAATTCTATTCCCCGCGTCGCGCTCTGAGGTCGGCTGCACTTCAGTTGGCTCGCATCCCTAAATCTTCCCATGCTCGCATTGGGGGCCGCTCTTTCCAGGTGCAAGCAGCACGACTCTGGAATAGTCTCCCCTGGCACTCAGGCAGATGCAGGATCTTCTCCTTTTAGAAAGTCATTGAAGACCTGGCTTTTTCAGTAATAGTGTGACTTACGCAAGATAGTGCTCACGATTAGCCCCACCCAGAATCTGTAGCGCCGGGACACTCTATCGAGTAGCTGTGCGCTTTATAAGTCCCTAATAACATAACATAACATAACATAACACTGCTGCTGTCTCTGTATCCTCTGGCTCCAAGGATGGCACGTACTGTGGAGAGGGCCCCAGCATTCACAGAGGAGGAAAACCAGGCCCTGCTGGACAGCCTCCTTCCACAGTACAGCAAGCTGTATGGGAAACCAGGGGAGCAGGTGAGTGTGCAGTCCACAACCTCTCTCATTGTGCATCTTGTCTGACTACCACTAATGGCATTGTGTGAAGCATTGGCTAGCATGTTCACTCTGTAGTTGTCACACCCAAAGTGTGCAGGTACCTGCACTGAACAGGTACTGTGCTGTGAGAGTGCATTTAGAGACGGTCATAATACCCAGCCAATGTTTCCATGTTGGTGATGCAGGACAAGTGTCCATCCACATAGTTGCACTAACTGTGTACATCAGATGCCCTTGTGAATAGCACATGTTTCTCCAACTGCGTGATCCACAAACATGTTGTATGTGTGTTAATGGCCCTTTAACTTTGTCATCCTCACAGGTTGATGCCCATCAGAAACAGGAGATCTGGCGGACCATTGCCATGGCAGCTCGATCTGTGGGGGTCCACAGGCGTCGCATCCGCAGCTGCCAGAAGAGGTGGCAGGACCTACATGGCTGGAGCAGACGGATTGCCAGAGTCCTGCTGAAGCTGTCACCTCCTTGCAGTAGGGGCAGACACAGGACCCTGACCCCCCACATGCGCCGGATTCTGCCAGTGGTCTTCCCTGACCTGGATGGGCTGTTAAAGGCCAGACAGCAGCAAGGAGGGGGTAAGTGCATGCCTTGTCTGTGAACTGTGTCTAACATGATTTTTGCATTTCTTCAGCCTGGTTACGCTACCGCAGTTTGTCTGTCTGCTTGAACTAGAATCATGTCCTTTATTTCTGTAATGGCCCTTCCTCATCTGATACACAAGTGTGTCCCTTTCTGTCAGTGACATGTCTCACGGGGGGCCTGCAGTTGTCCAAGGTTGATGTGGGGGACTGCATCTGCTACTGGCAGTATGTATTAGCCTTCAGGAGTGTGTAATTTATTGACATGTATCTGCACATTGACAGATATGTGACATGCACTCTGTGTGGGCCATACATACGTGTCCTAGTCGATGCTCTGCCTCGTCATATGTGCCTGGGGTGTTAGCCACACACATATGCAGCATGTGTGACAATGTTGTGATCTCTGAAGTATGTCCATCATGTCTGTCACACATGCATGGACACATGCCTACTGTTCGGGCTAATCCCATGTTGCGCATGGACCAGGTCAGGTATGTCTACTCCGGACATGGTGTACACTCAGTTTTCATAATCATGTGTGTCAATGTAAATTGGATGCATTGTGCAATGTGCCTCTGTCTCATTGTGGAGTGGGCTGGCTTTTTAGACTCCTGGGGTGGCAATTATTTTTGGGTGGTCAGACAGCTGACATGTGGCTGTTGGATCTTCACGATGGGGTCACACATAGGTGTATAATCACTTGACTGTGCCTGATGGTGTTTCCAAAATTTAAGTGCAGACAGCTGTACTTCATTGTCATCAGACTGTGATGTGCTCATGTTGCCAGACTTGTGCTTGCTGTCACTCTACTGTGGCATATGTTGGAAGTGGGATCATCATTTGACTTCACATGTGGGTAGCAGTGGGGCAACATGTGACCTTGACAGATGCAGGGCTTATATTCCCCACAACTACATCATTGAGATACAGGGCAGACTGTTTGTTTTGTGATGCACTGCCCAAGTGACAGAAGGCAGCAATGACTGATTACCCAGACTGCCCTGAAGCATGTTGTTTAAATTGCTCTAGTGTATCCTGCAGTGATGGAAGTTGTCCTGCATGCACTCAATTCTGCCATCGTCCAGCAACACATGCGCACATCATGGTGTGTGGTGAAGGAAGCATATCCATATTACTGACAATTACTTTGTCCATCCCTTTACCTGACACATGTACGACCTCAGTGGCAGGAGATGGTATATGTGTGTACTGACACATTCCCATCACAAATCCTGCAGTACATGCAACTGTTTATGTGGTTCATGTGTGCACAAATGAGTCGTGTCTGGCTACATGCACCAGACTGATGCCTCCATGGACATGTAGGATATGAGGGGCATGGTTTGCTGGCAGACTGACATGTGTATTTTGCAAATATGTGTCTGCACTTAAGAGTATTTACTGCAAATGATGCACACACGTGCACTGTCATGTGCTGTTCTGACTGTGATGTATGATGTCTATACAGGTGACTGATGTTTCTCTGTTTGCCCTGTTGATTTGCAGTTACATCTACGGACTCTGGAGGAGACAGCTCCACGGACCATGATGAGCCAGAGCCCCAGACAGGGACCGCTGCGGAGGATTCGGAGGGACCCAGTGGAACGGAGGGTGAGGGGGGCCACACTGAGGAGACCTCAGCTATGTCCACCTCGGCTGAGGAACACACCAGCTTCAATGATGACTCCCTTGTGGAGGCGGGTGCCAGCAGCCCCCAGTCAACACCTAGCAGGTCTGGCCCCGCCACCACCACCATCTCCACTCTCCCTTCTGCTCCAATTCCAGATGTCCGTGGAGGCTCCCATGTAAGGGAGCATGTCTCCTTCATGCCAGGCACCGCACCACCTGCCCCTGTGTCCCCTGCTGCCCTGAGTGTGGAGTCTGTGGACTTACTGAAGCATCTCCATGTAGGTCAGACAGCGATGCTGAGTGTCCTCCATTCCCACACCAGTCTGTTGACACAACTGGTGTCCTTCATGGAGGGCATCTCATCAAGCATGTCTGCCCTACATCGGACCATTCAGGCCATGGCCTCCACACAGACGGCAGCAGTGTGCCTCATCCAACAGGCCCTCACCCCTGCTACTTCTGCCACATCCACAGTCACCACTCCCCTGCCTGTCCAACAGACACACACACCCGCACATGCACGCACCACATCAGGCAATGGCAGCACACAGACACGCATGCCAAAGTCTCGAGCCACAAGCACGCACACTCCGGGGACTGATGGCACACACACAGGGGATGGGTCACAGACACACATACAGGCATCCACATGCACTCCGAATTCATCAGATGCCTCTCCCTCCAAAACACCTTCCCTTGCCTCACCTACTGCCCCCACTTCCAAGCAGCTCTTCCTCTGTGACCTTGGCCTCTTCCCCACAGAACCATCTGTCCAACTTAAAGGGGGAAGAGGAAGTCACCCCGCACAGAGGGGAGTTCCCCTGCTAAACGGACACCCTCCCCCAGGCGCATGGACACTGAGGCCCCCACCCGCAAGTCTCCCCGGACCAGGAAGGGTAAGACACTACCAAAGGCACAGGCTTCCACCTCACACTCTCCATCCTGCAGCCCCCCAGACGCCAATACACAGGTCCTACGGCCATTCCCTGCATCAGGTTCACCCACACACCCATACCGCATACCCAGGATGCTTAGGCCCTCCCCCCTTCCACATGCACTTCCACCCCCGCCTCACATGCTCAGCCTGTTCCTGCCACTGGTGTGGAAACCGTGTCTCCCCCCTCTGTCCTGCCCACCTCATCTGAACCCCATTTCACTCCTCTTGATGTTGGCACTGCAGTAGGAGGGACATCCCACCCGTCTGCTTTGGGCACTGCAGTTGAGAGCCCATCCACCACATCTGTCCTGCACACTGCAGTGGTGTAGGTTGACCCCACATCTGATTTGTGCCCAGCAGTGGTGACGGCGCCCACTGTGTCAGACCCCTCCACTGCAGTTGCTGGGGTCACTCCTGCACCCACCACACCTCCCCTGCCCCATTCTCCTGTCCCCTGATCCTGTCCCTGCGGTGCCTGGCCTGCCACTATGTATGCCCCTCCAAGGTGTGAGATGTCCCTGGTCCATAGCAGTGCAGGCAATGAATGGATTACAAGTTTTCACCTGTTACCCTGGTTGGACTCTTTGATGGACTGGCCATTGGCCTTTTTGCATCGTGGCATGAACATTCATGGAGATTTTATTGCTGAATAAAGCCATTTTTGTTATCCAGTGGTGTTGCATATTATGTACATGATGTTGATGATGTGTATCATGAACTTGCTATTGTAATGGTGTCTGTGTTTGTGCTGCGGCAACACTGCACTGTTATGTCTTTTCCCGGCCAATGACAGTGTGTTTTTGGGAGGTTTTACCCTAGTGTCCCTGTGTCTCCTGGATCATCGGCCTGCACATTCATCATGTTTGGTATCTCCCATTGCTGACATGTTATGGAACTTGTTCACATAACATCTACAGTCTCCACAGGATTCCTTAGTGTGTGTGTCTGTTGGTGTTGATATGTGTGTATTCCTCATGGTGCTCACTTTGCACATTGTCTGACTGTTCACTGGAGTCATTGTCAAGGGTCATGGCCATTGCTTGTCTGCACATGGCAGGGGTGGTTCTTGTGATATACGGCAATATTTGCCAAACAAAATCTATGTATGTATGTGACACAACCACTACATTGCCACAACATTGCTTGTGTAATTTGTACACGGACTCATGCATGCTGTTTTGGAGATGCTGCTATTTTCAGGGACACAATGACCTTTTGGTCACTGTGGTGATGGGGGGGTTTATGTCCCATAACAACGGTGATCAGTTGCAGCAGGATATTAGTGACACACATTTGCATTTTGGGCACACATGTGCTGTGAGTCACATTGTATGTCCACTGCCACATTCTGAGTTGTGAGCATTTGTCACATTAAAACATGCAATGTGGCAAAGATGGTAGAGGGGGTGGTTTGCTTAGTCTCCCTATGTGTGTGTATCCTGGTGTTGATGGGCATCCTGCCCCCTATGAGTGGGGATGGTCATTCAGATAGGCATCCACCCCCCTCTGGGGTGGACAATACTGTGGGTGATAGGCATCCACCCCCCTCTGGGGTGTACAATAATGGGAGTGATAGGCATCCACCCCCCTATGGGTGGGATATGCTGGGAGTGATAGGCATCCACCCCCCTATGGGGTGGACAATACTGTGGGTGATAGGCATCCACCACCCTCTGGGGTGGACAATACTGTGGGTGATAGGCATCCACCCCCCTCTGGGGTGTACAATAATGGGAGTGATAGGCATCCACCCCCCTATGGGTGGGATATGCTGGGAGTGTTAGGCATCCACCCCCCTCTGGGGTGGGCAATACTGTGGGTGATAGGCATCCACCCCCTCTGGGATGGGCAATACTGTGGGTGATAGGCATCCACCCCCCTATGGGGTGGACAATACTGTGGGTGATAGGCATCCACCCCCTATGGGTGGGATATGCTGGGAGTGATAGGCATCCACCCCCCTCTGGGGTGGGCAATACTGTGGGTGATAGGCATCCACCCCCCTATGGGTGGGATATGCTGGGAGTGATAGGCATCCACCCCCCTCTGGGGTGGGCACTACTGTGGGTGATAGGCATCCACCCCCCTCTGGGGTGGGCAATACTGTGGGTGATAGGCATCCACCCCCCTATGGGGTGGACAATACTGTGGGTGATAGGCATCCACCCCCCCTATGGGTGGGATATGCTGGGAGTGATAGGCATCCACCCCCCTCTGGGGTGGACAATACTGTGGGTGATAGGCATCCACCCCCCTATGGGTGGGATATGCTGGGAGTGATAGGCATCCACCCCCCTCTGGGGTGGGCAATACTGTGGGTGATAGGCATCCACCCCCCTCTGGGGTGGGCAATACTGTGGGTGATAGGCATCCACCCCCCTCTGGGGTGGACAATACTGTGGGTGATAGGCATCCACCCCCCTCTGGGGTGTACAATAATGGGAGTGATAGGCATCCACCCCCCTATGGGTGGGATATGCTGGGAGTGATAGGCATCCAACCCCCTATGGGGTGGGCAATACTGTGGGTGATAGGCATCCACCCCCCTCTGGGGTGGACAATAATGGGAGTGATAGGCATCCACCCCCCTATGGGTGGGATATGCTATTTGGGATAATCATCCACCCCCCTATGGTGGTGTTTCCTTTCGTGTACTCGTGACATTTTGGTGTGTGATAGGTGTCTGACTTACCTTCTGCGTCGTGCGCGTCGGTAACGATGGGCGTACAGTATAGGGAAGACCCCGTCCCCGTTGATTGTGTTCTGGCGCGACTCGGAGCTTTCAATCATACGCCTCGTCCGGATGCTGTGACGTGCTGGAGCCGGCGCCCTGTGCGACGCGTATTGGGGACGCATCGTACTTGCGTATCCGGAAATTGGTTTGTTTGCGCCTCCGTACGACTCGCTTTCTGTGTTTCCTGAGCCTGTTCGCTACTGACATAGTGCACGAATCGGAGCGGACGATTCGGTTGGAGATTTGCCTGTTATACGCATCGTACTTGCTAGCTTGTAGGAAAAAGTTCCGGATACGAGTCGGACGTAAGGTAAGCCTACGAATAGCATTGGGAAGGCACTTTTGGCGACATCGGAATCGACCCCTTAAAATTGATATTTTTTACATCGATATACACAACATCGATATTTAGTACTATCGATATACTAAAGTCGATATTTATGTATGTCGATATAAAAATTTCGATATTATGTCTATTTACTGTTCGAATATTCTCTGTCTCACCTTGCGTGTAGTAATCCCTACATAGATAAAGTTGCAAGGGCAATGCAGGTTATAGATAACTCCCTCTGTGTTACAGTTAGTGAGAGAGCATAACTCAGAGGGAGTATCCAGAACAAGATCTATAGCTGACACAGCGGTGGTATATGGACAGACAGAACATGTTCTACAGGGATAATGTCCTTTGACAGGCATATTTTACCACAAAGTATTCTGCCGAGGTGCTCTCAAAATCGTGGAAGGTGTGTGTGGGTGTGTGTGTACCAGAATATCCTCAATATTTTTGCTACGTTTAAGAGCAAACAGGGGTCTGAGTAGTTGGTTTTCTCCAGTATTCAGAATGGACCAATTGTTGTTGATGGATCTCTTCAAATATTAGTCAGGTGGATGAAACTGCTAACACACACCATCCAGTCAATGGGACTTTTGGTGTTTGTTTCATGGAGGGCTTCTCAGTGGTTATTCCTAGCCCTTTTTGATGCTCTCTGTATAAGGTTGATAGGGTAATATCGTTCTGACAGGTGTGTGCTGAGTATGTAAGCAGGTTCTCTGTAGTTAGTGACTTCAGTGCAGGTTCTGCGTATCCTTAGGAATTCACCCACTGAAAGGTTATGTCTAAGAGAATGAGGATGGAAGCTAGTATAGCTCAATAGGGAAGTGCGGGCCATAGGTTTTTTATACAGCTCAGAATATATGGCACCATCCTTAGGATATAGTTGTACATCTATGAAGGGAAGAGAGGTGTTGCTAAATTTGAATGTGAATTTAAGATGGGGATTCCTTGAGTTCAGCCAGATTGCAACAGTTTCCAATGAGTTAGTAGAACCTTCCCATACCACCAATATCTCGTCAATATGTCTTTTCCAAACTTTGAGATTGGCAGAGTAAGGGTTGTCTGACTGATAGATGTGCTGGGATTTAAAACTATGCATGTAGATTTTAGCCATGCTGGGGGCAAAGGTGCTGCCCATTAAAGTCCTTGTGACCTGCCAGTACCATTGTTTCTGGAACTGGAAAAGTTCTCTTTTATTGCGAGAGTAGCACAATCCATCACAAAGGAGGTTGGAGAAAGATCGTACTGTTTTCTCTGGTCTAGAAGTTCTCTCAGTGTTTGTAGGGATTCATCTTGTGGGATGTTAGTGTAGAGGCATTTCACATCAAATGATGCCAGGAGGTGTATCCCAGGGTCAAAAGTCACCTCAGTGAGCATGTTCAATATATTTTTAGTATCTTATAGGTACAATGGCATTTCTGCCACACTGGGACATAAGAACCAATCCACAAACTGGGCGAGGGGTTCAAGAAGGGATCTGATCCTGGAAACAATTAGTCTTCCCGGTGGAGGTCTGGTAGGTTTACGTATTTTGGATAAAATATAGAAATACTGTATTCTTTGCTGTTCTTGTATCAAAAACTCTGACTCACCATTGGTGATCCAACCCGCATCTCTAGCTTTTTCAATCATCGTTCTGAATATGGCCAAATGTCTTTGGGTGGGGTCCATCCGTAAACATTGATAGTATCTTTCATCACTGAGTAGGCGGAGGCATTCAGCTTGGTAGTTCTGTTGGTCCACTATGACCGCTGCCCCGCCTTTGTCTGCCATCTTTATAACTATATCAGTATCGGAAACTAGCTCTAGGAGGTAGACCAATTCTGTTTTAGATAGATTGAAAAAAGGCATCTTGGCTGAGGGTCTGAGTCGGTGAAAATCTTTGATAACTGCCTTCTCAAAAGTAGCCACTTCCGGTGTAAACAAATGAAGGGGTGGATTAAAGTGTGGATTTCTTTCTCAGGCCCGTGTTGGTCACTCTTCCTGGATCAACAGTTTGGGTGTTGTCTGCAAAAAAGAAAGCCAGTTGAATTTTCCTAAAGAACTGGGATAGTTCAATACGTGTCAGGAAGTCGTCCCCCAAGTGGGTAGGCACAAAACCAGGTCCCTTATTCAGGACTTCCACTTCTAGTGGAGTCAAAATCTTGGTACTGAGGTTTATGATTAAGTTACCCTGGTGCTTGTTGATGGGGATGGGTCCCTTGTCATGCTCTGTGTGAGGCATTGTTCGATTGCAGGGTCCCACTGTACTCTCTGATGTTAAAATTGAGGGCACTGATAAAGTGGCTTTTGTTAGGTTCTGATTGGTTCTTTGTTTTTATTAGAACAGTGAATTCAGTTGAATTGCTTTGAAACTAATTGTGGATAGAGCTGCAAGTCTATGATGGTAAGTGGGGCTATGGGGATAGTATGATTGGAATTAGTTGAAAAAGTTGAAAAATTGTGGTTCCTTTCAAAGTTAAGTTTTTTTATTTTCAGAGAGATGAGCACCGTATCATGGGGAAGAGTAATTGTGAATCAGTATAATCTCATTTAATCTGGATACTACATTAAATTATAACCTATATGCAAGAAAGTCTAACTGCTTGAGGCAATATGGTATGGCTATAATGTGGTTTACTGCTGCATGTAAATATGACTTGTTGTCTCACTTTGGTTGTAGAAGGACTTTTAAAGCTGTAAAGACACATAAGGTTGGAGAAGTTTGGATATAGTGTTTTTTTTTAATGGAACTGTTTTCAAGATTTGGACTTTCCTTTTCAATGGTTCTGAACTTTTCAAATCACAATTGATTGACAATGTGGATTAAGGCCCTACGATCTTGGTGAAATCGGTCACACCGTTGCTTTTTCGGCAGTCTTCCCGCCGCCAACTTAGTGGTTCACCCACCCTATTTCAATCTTGGCGATTGCATAGATGAAAGACAGCTGCGGTCCCGTCATCACCACCAGCAAATCTCGTCCATTTCGATGGTGGGATAGGCCAAATTGGCTGCCAGAAGGAGGACCGCCAGTTTCCCCACCAGGCAGGGCCGGACTGGCTACCAGGCGTTTTGGTGTGCTGCCAAGCTGGGGGCTGATTTCGTTGATGGGGACCTGCGTGTGCTTAAAACCATTCGTTTTGCTTTGTTTATTTAGAAGCACACACAGGTCCCCATCAACGAAATCAGCCCCCACCGCAGTGAAATCAGCCCCCAGCTTGGCAGCACACCAAAACGCCCGGTAGCCAGTCCGGCCCTGCCACCAGGCCAATCACGATGTGCCTTCCCACCGAATAAGTGAATTAGTGGCAGTAAAACCTCCACACCTTGTCAGAATGGAATGGATATAAGGCACAGTCTCAGCTGTCACTTAAAATATGCACAGTGCTCGTGTATTCGAAAATATCACCTACACGCAATAGCATATCAATGTGCAATGTATATTTGGGTAATGTTGAAGTGTTAGAAATTCAAATGAACACACCTGTAACATCACTCGAATCCTAGATAAATTTGGTGGAAGCTACCTACCTAAAAATGGACACATGCACAAAAAAGGATATAAAAATATATGTCACCCTCCAGGTGTGCATAAAGAAATATCTAACTTGCACACATGAAAAACATATGCAACACACATCATAGGGACCAACGCAATGAACATGATGTTGACATTGCTCTAGACAAGGTGTAACCATTACCTTTTGAAATACCAGATAAATGAATGTCAGTTCCAACCTTGAATCCTACAACAAATCCATCCATGCAACATTTCCCCTTTTCTATTGCAAGCCCTGCACTGGATCCAAGTACAATAGATACAAACTTGTTCATACTGATCAGCAGTTAAGGTGAAACAAACACACCTCTAGTAACCCATCCACATAAAAAATGTCACATCAATTAGGTGGTGCAAGTAGCCATTACAATGACAAATGCCTGTCCATAAAATCAAATGACCATCAAGGGGAGAGGATGTAGCCTAAGGAACCAGGTTCGATTCTTGACAATGATGCTCAACATCCTGTGATTCTGGACAAATCACTTAATTTCCTCATGCCTAACAAAAATGAATGTGTCCTTGTGTAACGCAACTGGTGCTCATGTAAAGCGCTCTGATACCTGATACCTTCGGGTCAAGTTCGCACTATATATAACTACGAGAAAAGAAAAACCCAGTGTATGCACATAGCAAAGTAGACTTTGCAAAAATATGTAGCATAACAGGCCATCTTTTTCAACAAAAATAGGAAATTCACATCTAACTGCAACATTGCTAGGAATCAAACAATAGCTAAGGAAATGTAATGCCACAACCAACATGGTCAAGTCTAGATAAAATATTTATTGAACAACTAGAGTAATGTCTCTAAATAAAGTCCAAGCCATTTGGCAGTTCTGTATTCCAAAAGGTTAAGCGCCATGGACTGTGTCACAAAGCTTACATCCTAATACACTGTCAAGGGGACCCTCCTCATGAAGGGGCATCCAGTGGGCAGGGCAGGCACCTCTCAGATCTTACATGAGAGGGGGGGTTGGCTTTTGGGAGGGGTGTCCTTACTTTGGGAAAGGGTGGATTTCCATTTAGATGGGATGCGTTGGGAAGTGGAAGGGGTGGATGAGCTTTTTGTAGGGGTGGATTTGGAAGGGGTGGGTTGGGGTGTGGCAGAGGTAGAATGCCGTTTGATAGGGGTGGTTGGAGGTTTGGGAGGGGTTAGGGCAATGAAAAAATTGGAATCCTCTATCTGGAATTTAGTAGGCTGTTTGGGAGGGAGAGGGGTTAGGGAGGTTGAGAGAAAGTCCTGTGTGTTTTGTGCCTGTGTCTGTTAAGGGTGCAGTTGCCTGTGGGTCTGGTGTATGTTTTGGTGTTCAAATCCAAATCCGAACGGCGGTGCCTGGCTCTGCACCACAACCTTTAGGGGCCGCAACTACGACTGCTGCCCTGTTTGGATCTGAGATCCTGACAGGGCCGGCAGTGTGGACTCCAACCACATAGGTTCCGACCGCCAGCATCATAATGCGGCGATCAGACCGAAGGGCTGACGGTCAGTTGGACCGCCACTGGCGGTTCGACCGACATAGTAATCAGGCCCTTAGTTTGAAGTTGAATGTGAAAGAAGAAATTGAAGTCAAGGGTTTACTGCTAATTGAAAGACTAACTCTCTCATGCGCAATCCCACTTTTAGAAATTTGGCAACATGTACCATATGTAACTTGCAGACGAGTAGACGAGTAAATTAGCTTTCTCCATACTTTTATGAATTATGCACCCTTTACGCATGAGTGCATTTTAAATTTTACGGCACTGAACACGAGCTAAATAATATGCTTGTGTATCCATGAGTTTGTGGTTTTAACGGTTGATGAATAAACAGCAATGTACTCCTTAAAAATTCGAAATATCTGTTACTGAGTTGTACATTTTGGACAGAGGAAGAGTTGTCAGTCCAGTCAATATTAGCCCCGGAAACGTATTTACCGCTGCAGATCATAAACTGGAAAGGTTAGTATCACTTAAACATTCACTTTACTATGTGGCAGGAGCCACTATTGGTTAGCATGAGGGTGTGGGCAGAAGGCAAAGGAAACGTGCACCGATTTGCATCACAAAAATACACTATTAATTTATCCTCTGACACCTAGATTTTGGCAGTGCTAATTCTGAATTTATTGGATAAAAAATATGGTCTGTACTTTGCATTCAATTGTAGATGTGCAAAAAGTGTCATTTTTCAAATAACTCATTTTAAAATCCAATCTTTGAATATGCATTTAAAGTAGGTGGTTAGGATATCAATTTGAGATAAGGGAACTGCATTTAAGGCCAGGACATACTCGAACTCCTAAATTACAACATTTTGGGGTGAACACGGAAAACTGTAAAGTGATATAGCTTATTTGTGACTGAGAAAGTCTGTGAAATGTTTCTCATTATATAGAACAATGTTCCCTGCATTTTAAAGGCAAATCAGATGCAAATCAGTCATGTTATTTGTATTCTCCTTAGTTACACAAGTTTCACGGAACATAGATGCAATGCTTTAGGTAATACAAATACGATTGATAGGCAGAAACAAACGTACCACTGTACAGAAATGCCAGGGATCTGTGGCAATCGAGAAAAGCACACGATTTCTCATTGAGGGAAAACAGAAGGGCCTTCCTCCTTCATCTCCTTTGCCACAGAGCTCCGTCTTTTCGGTGTAGAGAATTCACCTATACTAATAAAGTTTGAATATCGCCCCTACAAGTAGATACATCCTGTCCTATGTATGTCCCATAAAGGAGGGGCCGACCTTACACATACCCTGTTTTGTTTCTGTAGTGGACAAGCTAGCACCTATACTAAGATAAGTGTGTTTTTATACTTCATTTTACACTGTATTCTGTTCTTGTTGTTTAATAATTGAGGGGCATATTACCAAGTATTTGCGATAATTATCGCAAAGCGCGCTTAGCACTGTTTTTTTTATCGCCGGCTATCGCTGGATTTCATCACGGAGGTAACGCGTTATTATCAACGCTTATCTCCAAGGCGATAAAAAATCCAGCGATAGCAGCGAAACCCAGCAATAGCGCGAGAAATCCAGCGATAAATTCACTGCGCTAATGAAAAGCTCGCTAATAGGCAGGTGAGGACTTAACCTTACAATCCACCTCCCATTGACAAGAATGGTTAAGTCAGGTTTTTAGCAGGTGTTAAATTCCAGCGATAATCGCGGTTAGCGCAAGTTTTTTATACGCTCGCGGGCATTGGTAATAGGGGAAGTTGAGTTTGCGACTGTTTGCAGTCGCTTTTAGTTGGGAACGCCTACTTTGCATGTCATTAGCGATAAATATCGCTGACATGCAAAGCGGCACCAAAACGGTCCCTTTCGCCATAAAGCTGTCGCTAACAGCTGTTAGCGACAGCTTGCTAAGAGGGCGATAGAAATATCGCTGCTTTAAAAAGCGGCAATAACGCCCTTGCTAATATGCCCCTTAATCCCTTTGGAGGTAAAGCAGATAGTCCTGTTGTAGCGGCCATCCTCCTACGTAGATGTTCAGGCAATGTGGCACCGTCACTAGCAGTGTTTTAGCCTGGAGGGATTCAGATTATTTGAAGTTTATTATAAGGTTTTTTCAGTCCTGCCACATACACCAGGCGATTAAGCAAGAAGCATTAGAGCAAAATGGTTTATTTAATGATGATCAGGTTTGTCTCAGTTACTCCACTGCGTGATTTAAACATGGCAGTGGTCCTATAAGCACTCCATGGTGCTTTTAGGCAAGGAGCGCCCTAATATCACATCACCCTGCACTAGGGGCCAATGCTTAATCATAATGGCCCTTATTTTTTTTTCCTGATAGCTGAATCCCACTATTAATCTTATGGTCGGATAGGATGCTTGGAGCATCTATTAAATAACAGTTCCTCCCTACTCTTTTGGTTTGCCTTCACCAGAGCAGAATCAAATGTGTCTTTTTTATAGCCTCTTTGTATAAATCTTTTGACAGCATCAATTTGGCCAGCAAGTGCATCATCCTTGCAGTTGCAATTTCTCCTAAGACGAAGCATTTCCCCATAGGGGATGCTATTTTTAAGATCCAGTGGATGGAAACTATCTGCATTGAGCATAGAGTTTCCCACAGTTGTCTTTCTATGCAAGCGTGTCTCATTTTTATTGTCTCGTATATTCACCTGTAAATCAAGGAACCTTGGCACTTGCAGAAACCCCAAGAGGGTCATCCATGTGAACCACGTTGAACCCTACCATGACAGGGCTGATGGGACCATGCTGATGGTCACAGGTGAGGATCAGGAAGCAGACAGTGAACATCTCCCTGATCTCCTCTCAAACAACCCTAAAGATGGATCAGTGGAAGGAGTGGTCTTGTCATGTACCCTCACTGCTCAATAGCAGACTGATTACAGGCGAGTCCTGAATCTGTTTGCTGAGCTCTTCTCCTTGACTCCTAGACAGGCTAACTGGTGTATTCATGATGCGGACCTTGGGGCAGCCTACCTGTCAAAAATAACATCTACAGGCACTCTGGACATGCCAAAGAGAGCATCAAATATGAAGTAACCAAGGTGCTGGAAGTGGGAGTTACTGATCCCTCTGAGAGTCCCTGGGCCAATTCTTAGTCCCCAAACCTCACACCCAGGGTGGAAAGAAAGAGATGAGGTTTTGTGTGGACTATAGGGGCCTCAATGCTGGGACCAAAACCGATGCACATCCAATCCCTAGGACTGATGATTTAATTGACAGGTTTGGGGCAAGCAAATATCTCAGTACTTTTGATCTCACATCAGGGTACTGGCAGATAGGTCTGACCTCTGGAGCCAAAGAAAAATCTGCATTCTCAACCCCAGATAGGCACTACCAGTTTACTCTTATGCCTTTTGGATTAAGAAATGCCCCAGCCTCTTTCCAAATCTTGGTGAACAAAGTCCTTGCTGGGCTGGATTTTTTAGTGCAGCGTATCTTGGTAATATTGCTGTCTTTCACTCCACCTGGCAGGATCACCTGATCCACCTTGGCAAGTCCTGAAGGCTCTGAAGAGTGCAGGCCTCACTATCAAGGCAAGCATGTGCCAGATAGGCCGGGGCACAGTTGTATGCTAGGGCCACCTTGTAGGTGGAGGCCAAGTTCAACCCTTACAACACAAGATCCAGAAAATTCTGGACTGGGTAGCTCCAAACACCCAGACCCAAGTCAGGGCATTCCTTGGCTTGACTGGGTACTACAGGAGGTTTGTGAGGGGGTAATGGTTAATTGTGGCCCCTCTCACAGAATTAGCCTCCAAAAAGATGCCAAAGAATGTTAACTAGATAGTAGTGTGCTGTCAAAAGGCATTTGATGCCCTGAAAGAAGCAACGTACTCAGCATCCATTCTGAAAGCTACAGATTAGACCAAGCAGTTCATAGTGCAGACAGATGAATCTGAACATGGGATAGGAGTGGTCCTATCCCAGACCAATGATGATGGTTATGACCAACCTGTTGCTTTCATTAGCAGGAAGTTATTTCCCAGAGAGCAGCGTTGGAGTGCCAGAGCAAGACCTCTGACTTTCTTGGTCAGTGTCACTGTACAACCCCGAACAGCTCCACCATTAAGGCTCTGCCCTTGAGCCTGAGCTCCTTCCAGGTAGGTGTTCGAGGCCCTCCTCCACCCACAGGCTCCAGCCTGTGCCTCATCCCTGGTGGTCTAGTGGAAGAGCACTCTGCTCTGCTCTGTGCCCTCTTTGCCTCCTTATTTCTTTTTTTGCCCCTTTTCCTATTTTTGCCTCTTTTCCTTTTGCCTCTTTCTCACTTCGCCCCTTTCTCCCTGTTTGGTCTGTTTGCTCAGTTTGGTCTGTTTGCTCTATTTGCCTTTTGCCTCTTTTTCTCTTTGCTCTTTTTCTCTGTTTTGCTTTGTTTTTCCCCGTTTGCCTCTTTTGCTCTTAGCCTATTTTTCTCTTGTGCCATCCTCGCTCCCTCTTCCCTCTTCCTGCTCTCCCCACCGCCGCTGCCTCAGTGGCCCCTCCCCCCCAGCGTGTTGCTCCCGCCTCCCATTTGATCGCCCTCCCCCTGACCCCTACTTAATGGCGGCTAAAGGCAAGCCCGTCTGCGAACGTCCATGACCAACCGCGACTGGCGCCAGGGACCCTGGTCCCCCGTCCCTCTGCCGCTGCGACCCCAGCACTCTCCATGCACTCAACCCCGGACACAAGAATGACTGCCAGCTCTTCTTGATACTGAGCAACACCCAAGGCCCAATCTCCTGCCGACACTGCCGCCACACCTTCACCCCACCCCGGCAGCAAACCCAGCCCACCGGATGCCAACACACAAACCACTGAGCTACATCCTCCTCAACCTATGCTCCCTGCACAGACATGCTGTAGAAATCTGGGGCCTCCCCAACACTCACACGCCCGACGACACCTTCCTCACAGAGACCTGGACCAATGCCAGCTCTGCACCCGACATCGCAATTGGCATCCCTGACGGATAAAAGATCCTGAGAAAAGACCGCCCCAACCACCCAGGAGGAGGCCTCACCATCATCCACTAAAGCTCCCTCCAATTGACAACCACCGACTCAGACAACGCCTCACCCCCCATGGAACACATCCACTTCCAGATCCAGGCCAACTCCAGAACGACGCTGCGTGGAACACTCACCTACAGACCACCAGGCCCCCACACCCTGTTCAGCAACATCATTGCCGACCTCATTGCACCCCACGCACTTGCCTCCACAGATTACATACTACTCAGAGACCTGAACCTCCACCTGGACAACCACAGCGACCCCAACACCACAGCCCTCTTAGAGAACCTCACCAACATAGGGCTGAAGCAACTTGTCTCCGCCCCCACTCACACAGTGGACACACACTCCACCCCATCTTTTCAGGAGGAAACAACATCTACAGCCACACCACGGAACTGCTCTGGACTGACTACCACTGCACCCATTTCTCCTTTACTAAACCCACCATACACAAACACGCACGCTGCCTCCCACGCAGAATCTGGAACAAAGTGTCAGAAGAACACCTCACCTCTGCCCTCACCTGCACTCCACCCCCAACTACGACAGACGCCAACACCCCGGCAAGCAACCTCCACCAATAGATCGCCAATTGCGGCAACACACTCGCCCCCCTCCAGAACATCACGAGACGACACAACAAGAAGGCTAAATGGCTCACCACAGCACTCCAAGAATCCAAGCACTCCTGCCGACAACTGGAAAAGACATGGAGAAACAGCAAAACTATGGAAGCATGCTCCCCCTACAAAACACCACCTACTCATCAAATCCACAAACAAAAACTTCCTCCAAGACAGAACCCTGTCCAATGCCCATAACTCCAATGAACTCTTCGCCATCATACAGGAATTTGCCAAACCCAATAGCGAAACAACTGACATCCCTCCCACCCAAGACCTCTGCAACAGACTCAGCTCCTTCTTTCACCTCAAGATCAAGACGTTCTACAACAACTTCGATGACCAAGACCTCTGCACCATCCCAACCCCCACCCCCACACCCAGCGATGCCACCCAACAGACCCTTCTTACCTGGATCCCACTCACGACAGAAGACACCCTAAAGTCCATGAAGAGCATCCACTCCGGAGCACCTTCTGACCCCTGCCTGCTGCACCTTTTCCACAGGGCCGCCGCAGGCATCGAACCCAAGCTGCATCGAACCATCAACTGCTCCCTTGAGACCGCCACATTCCCCAACAACTGGAAGAGTGCCAAAGTCAACCCCCTCCTAAAGAAGCCCTCCACAGACCTGACGGACCTCAAGAACTTCAGGCCCATCACACTGCTCCCTTACGCAGCCAAGGTCATCGAAAAGGCTGTCTACACCAGACTTCGTCGAAAACAAAAACATCCTAGACACCTCTAAATCCAGATTCCGCAGCAACCACAGCACCAAGCCCCCCCTCCTCGCCCCCACAGATGACATCTGCGCCCTCCTCGACCAAGGTCACACAACAACCCTCATCTTCCTGGACCTATCAGCAGCCTTCAACACCGTCTCCCACCAACACTAGCATCCAAGGAAAGACCCTAGACTGGTTACGATCATTCCTCACAGACAAAACACAGAGAATAAGACTCCCGCCCTTCCTCTCAGAATCGACAGAAATCAGATGTGGAGTACCCCAAGGTTCCTCCCTCAGCCCCACCGTCTTCAACTTCTACATGGCCCCCCTCACAACCATCATTATTATTATTATTATTAAATTTATATGGCGCACAGCTACCCGGAGGTTTCCCGGCACCCACGGACATACAAGGCGAGAGAAAGGGTCAAAGCTATTAATAAAATGTTCTACTGATTAAAAAGCCATGTTTTCAGCTATTTGCGGAAATTAAGATAGTGTTTTTCAAGGCGGAGATGCATTGGAAGGGAGTTCCAAAGGGAAGGAGCTAGGTAGGCAAAGGAGCGTCCTCCCATTCTGGCTCGTTTGATCCTGGGTACCTGGAATTTTAATTGATTGGAGGAACGTAGTAAGCGTGAGGGACGATAATGGTGCACCAAAGCACTTAGATAGTGGGGAACTGAGCCTATGTTTATTTTGTGCATATAGCAAAGGGCTTTAAATTTGGCACGATTGTCAATTCTCAGCCAGTGTAGTTTACGAAGAGCCCCTGAAATGGAGGCCATTCTGGGTAGTTGGCAAAGCAATCTTGCCGCGGAGTTTTGAACTACCTGCAACTTCTGGAGTACTTCCTTACTAGCACCCAGGTAAAGCACGTTGGCGTAATCCAACCTGGACACTATCAAGGCCTGGATGACAGTTTTTTGTGTAACGGAGGGAAGCATCCAGAGAATTTTCCTAAGCCACTTCAGGATAGCAAAGCAAGTGGAGGCGACCTTAATCACTTGCTGCCTCATAGACAATTGGTCGTCAATAATGACGCCAAGGTTACGGGCAGATTGTGATGGTTGCGGAAGATCGCCCATTTGCGGTGGCCAATGTTGGGGGCCCCAGAGAGTTTTATTACCACCGAAGATGAGGAGTTCGGTTTTCCCACCGTTGAGTTTTAGTTTATTTAAATGCATCCACTCAGCGATCTTTTTTAGCCCCGTCTGGAGGGAAGATGATTTCGGGGTCTCCTTGGAGTAAAGCAAAAAGATCAACTGGGTGTCGTCCGCGTAAGAGTATATTGTTAACCCTGCTTGCTCTGCTATCGTAGCCAGAGGGCTAACGTAGATATTGAAAAGCAATGGGCTAAGTATGGAGCCCTGAGGGACTCCATATGGGGAAACCTGAGTCTTGGAATGAGCAGTAGAGGAGAAGACCTGAAAGGTCCTTTTGGATAAAAGCTAGACAGCCATTTAAGTGCTGTACCACAAATGCCCTTAGCTTGAAGGGTTTTTATAAGCAAAGTGTGGGAAACAGTGTCAAATGCGGCACTTAAATCAAGTAAAATAAGAGCCACCGTATCTCCTTTGTCGACCTGTTGACGAATGTTCTCAGTGACTCCCAGAAGTGTCGATTCTGTGGAAAAACCTGCTCTAAAGCCCGATTGAGACGAATGTAGAATATTTTGTGCTTCAACGTACTTCGTCAACTGAAAGTTAATATGTTTTTCTAAGATCTTAGAGAAGACAGGAAGTAGGGAGATGGGGCGAAAGTTAGAAAGGATCTTGGGATCAGAGTTGGTTTTTTTGAGCAAAGGGAGAACCATCGCATGTTTCCAGGCCACCGGAACTCTAGCTTCAGATAGTAATGCGTTAAGGAGCTCCATGATGATAGTAACTATAGGGAGGTCTAATTTTTGAAGCACAGAAGGGGGAAGCGGATCCTTAGGGGAGCCCGATTTGATGCTCGTAAGAATACTACGGAAAGCAGAGATGTCAAGAGGAATCCATCTGTCTAGCAGGATGTCATTGTTCACTTGTACGACTTCTTGTGGGAGGCATAATGTTGCCAAATCATTGATTTGCAAGTTTGCTGTTATAGTCGTGTGTTTGTTAAAATCAGATTAGATTTTATCAATTTTACCCACAAAAAATTCCGCCAGATCATCACACTGTTTAGAGTTGAGACCCGGAGGCTCAGGTTGACAGTTGGCACCGGATAGTTCCTTCACTACTTTGAACAGAACTTTGAGACAATTTTGTGAACGTAAAATAGTGTGATTGGCGTGTTAACCGCGAGCCGTCTTGCACATAGAGTGATAGCTATTTAAAGCTAATTTATACGTGTTTTTTTTAATGTAATTCATAGTTTTTTCGCCATTGTCTTTCTAAATTTTTACATTTTACCATCATCAGAAACCACAGGCTCAACATTGTCTCCTTCACCAATGACACCCATCTCACCCTCTCCCTCACCAAGGAACCACCATCACCAGGAACAACTTCCAAGAAGGGATTAAAGCCGTTGCAACCTGGTTGAGGAAGAGCTGCCTGAAACTCAACTCGGAGAAAACAGAAGTCCTCATCTTTAGCTCTACCCCATTCGCATGAGATGACACCTGGTGGCCCCCCGCATTAGGAAACCCACCCACCCCAACGGACCATGCACGTAACCTCAGCATCATTATAGACTCATCACTCACCATGAATCGCCAGATAAATGCCGTCTCCTTTGCATGCTTCAACACCCGCCACATACTATGCAAGACATTCAAGTGGATCCCCCCGACTCCAGGAAAACAGTCACTCAGGCACTCGTCATCAGCAGAGTGGACTAGGGCAACGCCCTCCATGCTGGAATCAACAAAAAACTCCTCCGCAAACTCCAGACCTTACAGAATGCCCCAGCCAGACTAACCCTCAATATCCCACGGCACAACCACATCACCCAGCACCTCCGCGACCTCTACTGGCTCCCTGTCGAAAGAAGAATAACTTTCAAACTGCTCACACATGCCTACAAGGCCCTCCACAACACCGGACCCCAATACCTCAATGACGCATCTCCTTCCATGCCCCCAAGAGAAACCTCTGCTCAGTCAACCTCTCTCTAGCCACCTTCATATGCTTCTACAGGACCAAAGCAGGTGGCAGGTCCTTTTCCTACCTCGCAGCCAAGACCAGGAACGATCTCCCCCTTCACCTCCAGCGAAGCCTGACACTGCACCAATTCAGGAAGGACCTCAAGACCTGGCTCTTCGAATGACCCCAACAGAGCTGCTCACACCCACCCCTCAGTGCCTTGAGATCCTAACAGGTGAGTAGCGCGCTCTACAAAACCCTGATTGATTGATTGATTGATTGATTGATTGAGAGGGAAGCATTTGATGTGGTTTAGCCCCTGAGGAAGTTAGGACAATACTTGTTTGGTTCTCATTTGCTTGTTCAGACCGACCACAGGCCTTCCAGGTGGCTAATGGAAATGAAAGGTGAAACTCCCAAACTGGAAAGGGAGACAACATCTCTACAGGGAATTGACTTTACAGTGGAACACCGACCTAGGACTGACAATGCCAATGCCAATGCAAATGGGCTTTCCAAGTTCTTCCTCTTAGAAGATAAAGACTCTCTACGGAAAAGTTAGTTTTATCCTCTTTTGTTTGGGGGGTCTTATAGGAAAGTGCCTCTTTTGACATAGTTAGCCACCACTTTTTGCCTGGAAGATGATGTGATTTCAACTGAAAGTGCAAGGGGTCCCCAGTGCCAGATCTCTTTCCCTAAACTGTACCATTGTTCCACAATTGGCACAACTGCAGCCCCCTTGTAAGTCCCTAGTAAATGGTACCCCTGGTACCTTGGGCATGGGAACTTAAAAAGGTTACTAGGGCTGCAGCATGTATTGTGCCACACTAGGGACCCCTCACGAAGATCATGCACACTGCCAGTGCAGGCTGGTGCAGAGTAAAATAAAGAGTTGACATGGCACACATCCTCACTGATGTCTGTGTTGGATTTATTAATAAACGCACACAGCGGACACCTTAGAGGTGTCCTCTAAAAACCTACCAACTACTAGTGGGTTTACAAACTGGTCTCAGCCAGCCTGCCACCACTAGAAATGTTTCTGGCCTCGTGGGGTTAGAGCCTTTACACTCTGAGGCCAGAAACAAAGCCTGCTCTGGGTGGGGGTGTTTCACACTCCCTCCAAGCAGTATTTGCCATCCAGGATGGGAAGCTTCAAAGGATATTACTCCTTTGAAATGAGACCCAGGCCTCTCCAGTTAGTGGAGAATGCCAACCCCCTGTCCTGACCCCACCTTTTGCGAGAGGGCAGGATGGAAAATTTGTAAGAATAGGAGGTGTGCCCACAGTCATCCAGCCCCACCCCTCAGGTAGAGCAGGTGATGTGGACCCCACGTTTCCAATTCCTCCATCTTGGGTTGGAGAGAATTAGCCTATCAGGGTCACGGTCGTGCCCCATCCCTCAGGAAGTGGTCACATAGAGAGTGTAGACACCCTAAAGGCAGGTAGCCTTTTGGCTACTACCTCTCACTACCTCTCACTCCCTTTAACACCCCTAAATACAGCATTTAGGTGGCATCACTTGACCCAGGTCTTCAGATTTGATGGACCTACAAAAGAACAGGACAAATAAGAGCTGCTGAACTCAAGAGCGGTGTGCCTGATGCAGAATGTTTGCTCAAAACCCTGCCTGCTGCTTCAAGACTCTATCATTGTGGTGTGCTGTCTTGTCCTGTGACTGTGAGGCCTCTAGGAGCCCCAGTGGGTCTCCAGACCTTCACCAATCACAGAAGAACTCAGTTGGAGTAGAGGAACTACTCCCCTGCAGACCACAGGCACGGAACCAGCTTACTGACTTAATGCTCCCTGGCGACGTCAACGCAGCAACCAAACCAGAAGAGATGCAGTAGCTCCAGAAGGTCAGATCTGTCTCCCCACTGAGTGTGAAGACACCAGGATGTACCAGAGCCATGCCATAGCAATACCTGTGGTACCGGACCACCTCCAACCTACACCAAGACGAAGAGTCCAATACGGACTCCAACTTCCCAGGAAGTAAGCACCCATCAAGGGACATCCAGACCCTTGCAACCTACTCTGTGAGTCACCCAGGTGTCCTGCTATTCTCCCTGCAACTTGCCTGCCCCTGACCACGAAGACCACCTTGACACACAGAGCGCGGCAGACCAACCTGCTCTGCATCCAGCCCGCCCGGCCTGGGTACCGATGAACCAGCTGGGCTCCCATGCTTCTGAGACCCTTGCAACCTAATTCCTCATTGGGGAACTCTCAGACTTGCCTACAAGTCCCCCTGTGCAGCCTGTTTCAAGGTGGTCCCCTTCTTTGTAGCATCTGCTAACAAAGACTCCAGCACCCTGGCCCCGGACCAATCCGGTACGCTCCCAGCGATCCGTTAGTGGAACATTGAACCTGAGCTTTCTACTACCCTAAAACCAGTAGTTGAACCCCGAGAGCCACCTACATGATTTTCTATACATCTATGTGCTTTCTTTCATAGGAATGCATTGTGTGTATTGTGCACAACTGTGAGTTACTTTCCAAACTTTGAAAATTCATAACACAATAAGTACTTACCTATAAACGAAGTTCTTGGTCTGCAAATTATATAAAATTAAGTGTTATTTTTGCAAATTGGTCTCGATTTATTCTTTGAGAATGGGTCTCATTTATTGCCATGTGAGTACAACAAATGCTTAGCACTACCCTCTGATAAGCCTAACTACTCGCCCCCAATACTATAATTTGAGCGTTAGCATTATCTACTTTTGGCTCTGTATACAAAAACATTAAATAATTTACAGACAAAAATACTTTCAACAATTTATGTAATATGAAAAATAAACATAAACAAATTAAATTAAGCATAAATAATGCAATCAAAATAACACAAAAGAACTGAAATATATATTTTACATTAAAAAAGAAACACTAACATCCTTCATAAGATGTAATAACTGCAAAATAAATTCAAACAAATGAATATTAACCAATAAAAAAAGCCATTAAGCAAACTAAACAATAAAAATGAAAATCCATTAGACGTACAATATTTAAGGACCAGAAAAGTTCTGCAATTTGAAAGAGTAAAGCTGCTGCAAGAGAACAACACACCAAATTGCCAAGAGAAAATCAAAGAAGAAAAACTGTCTTCTCAAGTAATATATTTGTTTTAACATAGTTGAAAGTAACTTTACTAAAAATAACTAAACAAATTCTCTATTCTTATTTATCTACCAAACTAGAAGAAGTACAAAACCATCTGCAACCTACAAAGCAGCAAGAGAATGTGACAACTGAACACCTGGAAAAAGTTACAAATTAAAATTAAATAAAAAGAACACGCTTGTAAATATCAGCTAAACCTTAATTTTTTTTTTTTTAAAACACCTTCAACTCCTATAACCTACCCACAAATAAACATTTAAAATATAAATACTACAACTTTATCCCCAATTTTTTTTAAACGTATATTATTAAAATATTTTCAAACAGAATGACAGAAAGAGTAAGATATATCACCTCACAGACAGGGAAACAATTACTCTTGCACATGTCTACGCGTTCAGGCAAGAAAGCACAAGCAACAAGAATGTTAGTTGGAAATGTACAAAATACTACTCTATTGCATATTATGGGAGGGCTATTACAAAAAGAGATGTCGTTATTAACGTGGGAGAACACAACCATCCCCCAAATTTCACCGAAATCGAAGTAGGGCATGTACTTAAAGATTTAAAAGAGGCAGGCACTAGTTCTCAAGAGCCCATTGCAAAAAATCTAAAAGTTGTACTTCCTAAATTACCTGAACTTATCACAGGACATCTACCAGCTATACCCACTTTAAAACACTTAACAGAACAAACTAAAAAAGCCTCTAGTGATAATCCTGCTGCCCCTAGAAGATACAAAGACATCCAAATACTTGAGCACTTAACCACCACACGTAATAATGAATCCTTCCTCCTACATGACCACCTTAATAATGACAAATGCATTATTACAGTTGATACAGCAGATAATTTATTAAGACTAAGCCAATGCCAAACATGGGTAATTGACAGAACATTCATAATTTGCCTGAAACTGTTTGTTCAAATATACAACATATATGGTGAATATCAAAATACCAATATACTCTTCATATATAGTTTGCTACCTAATAGAGAAACACTTACTACAAACTACTAAACCACATTAAAATTAAGCCAAACAACTACACCCCACATAAAATAATAATCAACTTTGAACAACCCATGCTACAAACAATACTTAGGGCCTTATTACAAGTACGGCTGTCCTGGGACCCCAGTACTCACAGTGGCGGTCCAACGGTCCCTACCCCAGCGGTCCAACTGCCGTATTATGATGGTGATGGTGGGACCACCACAATACCGCTGCCTCCGCCGAGATCTAGGATCCCACAGTGGCGGCGGTTTGGAAAGGGGCAGAAAATGGTGGCGGTGCTAATGCCGGCACCACCTAGCAGATTACGACCTGCATTTCCACCGACCATTTCATGGCGGGACTCCAGGTAATGCATAAATGCAGGTAAGGGGTCCTAACAGGGCCCCGAGGCAAATCTGCCAATGGGAGGTTATGCGGGGGACACATGTTGTGCCCCCTAGAATTGCACCTTTGTGCGTGCACTGTGTAGCATGCACACCACTTGTTAGCACTTGCCTGTGTCCCTGTAGGTATGTAGACAAAATATTGAGCAAGAAATATCAGGGCACACAAATATCAAATTTGTAATATAGTGATACCAAATGCAGGAATATCATTGGCAAGAATATCGATTTTCTAAGGTAAGTAATATCTAAGTTGCAATTGTTGTTTACAAAAATATCTATGTTGTTAATATTATTTACAAAAATATTGTTGTAAAGAATATGTTTTTTTAATTATCTTTATGTATTTTTGCATATGTTTTAATTGCATTTGAGTAAATAGTTTGTATAAGAATGTTAATGGTTTTAAATATAGTTTGTACACTTTTAGTTGTTTTTAAATTTAATTTTGCTATTCATTTTAAGTGTAATAGCGGGTTGTGGGGTTTGTAAGGGTACAGGTGGGAAGTAAATTAATTATAATGAATGAATAGTTAATTTTAAATTAATAGTAATTATTTAATTAATAATTTATTATATAAATTGTGTAATGTATTTATTTATTAAGTTATATTTTAGTTGCACATTGTGGGTTTGTATGGGTACAGGGTGGGAATTAAATTAATTATAATCAATTAATATATTTTTAATAATTTAATTGATAATTATGTGAATTGTGTAATTAGTTACATTTTTAATTTATATTTTTGGTGCAGCAAGTGGTGTTTGTAGGTGTAGAGTGTGAGAAGGTAATTAATTGTAATTAATTAATTATTGATTAATTATAATTATTTAATTGATAATGAATTATGTAAATTGTGTAATTCAGATATTTTTTAAGTTATATTGCATTTGCGGGTTGTTGTGTTTGTAGGGGTGAAGGATGGGAAATTAATTAAATATAATTAATTAATTATTAGTTAATTATTATTAATTGTTTGTTTGATACTTAATTATGTAAATTGTGTAATTAGTATAACTTTTAACAACTATTTTAGGTGTGGGTTATTGGGTTTTTAAGGGTACAGGGTGAGAAATTAATTAAGAAAAATGTATTGATAATTAATTATTAATTTGCTATTAATTATTTAATTGATAATTATGTAAAGTGTGAACTTATCATATTTGTTAAGTTATATTTTAGGAGTGTGTTGTTTAGTTTGTAGATGTATGGGGTGGGAAGTTATTTAAGTAATAATACATTTACAATTATTTATTAATTTATTCAAAATTTGCATATTTACTACGTTATATGTTAATTGTGTTATGCTTTTTAATTTCAATTTCATTTTCATTGTTGACTGATATGATTGTGAGAATCTGGGCCTCATTAGAGCGTTCAACTGCCATCACAGTGGGATTGAGACTGCCCGACAAGTAGTCAGCGGTCCCATTTTAATAAGACCGCCGTGTAGGTGGTCGGAAACTGCATTTTGTTACTGTGGCTTGTTCTGCGGTGAGGAAAAAAGCCGCAGGACATGCCGCAGTAGAAAAAACTTGTTTTCAAACATCCATGCACTGTGTTTCAGGCACCGCACGTGGTGCGTGAATGTTTGGGGAGGCACCACATGTACCCCCCCTGGTCTCTTAGCAGTGGCACTCTGGGAAGAGAGCCCTGCTTGGGATTCCCAAAGTCCCTTCTGACAGCCTTTTCATGGCAGTGGGACTGCCATGAAAAGGCTGTGGGAAATGGACATCCTAATCCCTATGGCGGTGCCTGCGCAGGCACCACCTCCACTGTAGGAATTAGTGTCCGACCTCCGCCCCAACGGACTCCTTGATCCTGTCGGAGGCAGCAGTCTGTCCCCAAGACCCCTGCGGTCCGACCGTCTGCATCATAATGTGGTGCTAAGACAGATGACCTGGATGTCGGTGGGACCGCCAACATCAAAATGAGGCCCATAGTGTGGTATTTGAATTAAATTATTATTCTGTGTTTTGATTGATAATACATATTAAACATTGTAATAATTATGTCACTTGTTTAATTTTTTATTAAACTTTAGACTTATAGGGGCTGGTTACAATGTCGGTCGGAAAGCCTCTGATCGCTAGTTGGAAGCTATACGACAGCAGTCAGAGGCTTTCCGACCGATACGGTCGGTTTGCGGTCTGACCGACCGATTACGATGTTGGTGGTCGGAAAGTAAACTGGCCAGTGATTCCGACTCGGTTCCGACCAGCTCTCGGAGTCTTCCAGCCAGTCGGAGACGGCACTGTAATCCCATATTGACTGTGTTTCTGCCGTCGGGGTTATGACTTTGGTTTCCCACAGCCTTTAAATGCCGGCCTTTCCGACACGGAAAGGCTGTCGGAAAGCGACTTTGGGGGGCCCCTAGCAGGTCTCACTTGCCTCCACGGTCTATGGTTGGTGGTCGAGGGGTACCCCCCTGTAAAACCCTGCCTGCACTCTGTGACAGGCACCCTGTGGTGCATGCTACAGGGTGCTGGGTTTTACACACACACCCATTTCTCTATAGGACCCTCTATTACGGCTGGTTTAAGACTGTGACACAAGCTCCCATAGAGAACAGTGGGAATCTGACTGAACAGTGTTCGTTCGCATTGTAATCAGGTGGTCGGAACCGCCGATCTTAGGTTGGTCAGTCCCGAGTGTTGGTCGTAGTTCCCTCATAATGGGCCCATAATTTTTTTATTTAAAGATTTATATTTTTGGGTATTTACTAGAGCTGTTAAAATATGCTATTCATTTGAAGTGAACTACTCTCTCTCTAGTGTTGCACCGACGGGAGTGCGAATAGCAAATTTTACGAATCCTGAGTCCAACACTTTCCTTACTGTTGCACAGACTAGAGTGGGAATATTAATTTTTATCCCTCCAGAGTCCAATGCTTTCCCTACTGTTTCACCCACTGGAGTGAGAATAGTAGATTTTACCCCTTCTGAATTCAACGCTTTCCCTGCTGTTTCACCCACTGGAGTGGGAATAGTACATTTTACCCCTCCTATTGTAGCATTGACTGTAGGCCTGGGCGGTGAACTCCGCTCCGCTCGCAGAGTTTGTGGAGTTTTTCGAACTCTGCGTTATGCGGAGCTCGCGGAGATCCCAAAAACTCCGACCCGCGTAGCGTCGCAGAGTTTTTTCCTCGCTCACGTTCGTCAACGCCAAGTTGGCGAGCGCGAGCGAGGAAAATCCACCTCCCGGCGAGATTTTTCCTCGTTTGCGATCGTCAACATCAAGTTGGTGAGCGCGAGCGTGGAAAATAAACCTCCCGGCGAGATTTCTCAATGCGGGGGGGAGGGGGTCAGGTTTCTCATTGCGTGTGGTCGCGTAAGCTCGCGACCGCTCGCGTTGAGAAACTGCCCGTTTGCGTTGAGAAAGCTGCCGCTCGAGGAGTAAAAATCCACTTGAGCAGCAGAAAGGAAAGCAGCACCCGCTTGCGCTGTGCATGGTGCTGTTCGTGATGATTGCACAGTGCGGACAAGCATCCGGCACTGAAAATCACCGTGAATGGCATTTTTCTATCGCACTCCGCCGCTTGCGGAGCACCACGTATCGCGGCAGAGTTTTTTTTCCACTTCGCGGAGTTTCGCGTAGCACAACTCCGTGAACTCCGCCCAGGGTTAATTGACTGGAGTGGGAATAGTAAATTCTACCCCTCCTGAGTCCAACGCTTTCCCCACTGTTGCACCGACTGGAGTGGGAATGGTACATTTTACCCCCCCCCCCAAGTCCAATGCTTTCCCTACTGTTGCACCGACTGGAGTGGGAAGAGTACATTTTACCACTCCTGAGTTTAACGCTTTCTCTACTTTTATATTAACTTTTATATTAATTTGAATGGGAATAGCTTAATTGTTGTACATTTTTGTAATTGTTTATGTGTGTGCAAATATATATATATATATATGTTAAGATTTCATATACCTCCTCTTCCAACTCACCACTTTCTAAATCATTCTGTTTTTGGAGATTTTCTTGTCAGTGTAAGCCCTGTGAGTAAACAGCATAAAAAAAACAGAAGATTTATAAGACAAAAAAGCTGCATAGCATCAGCCAGCTACAACCCTTCCAGACATCCGACCCAGTTATTGACTTGACTGGAGGGCTCCTATCACCAGGTGAATTGAACCTCTTGAGCAAAGGCCTCTATTTCTGTCCTGTACCGAAGGACCATAATATGGCCAACATGATGAGAGACCTAAAAACCTTCGAGAGAAGATGCAGACTTGCAGAATACTTTTACAATAATTCTAATGTTGGTCTGCCAAGCTACCTTCCAGATCCATTTAAGAAGTTCCGCCATCCCAAATCATGGACTCCTCAATGTGGTAGAAATCCTGTTCTTTTTTTGCTATTTTTTGTGCTTTCAACCTCCTTCCAGTTAATGGTAGAAATGGGTATGAAAGCAATAATGGATCCTAGAAATCTATACATTTTAGAAAAGTAGACAAAATGCTGAATTCAGCAAGGGGTCATTTGTGTAAATCCATCAAGGTTTCTTTATAGAAACTAACAGTTAAATATAGGAAAAATGGAAAATTTGTTGAAAAAAACAGCCTTTTGTGTCAACGTTTTCACCTGTAACTTCTTCTAATTATGACTGCTCTTTGAAAGCAATATACCGTTACATCCACTGGACCTTACTGGTTGTGGGGATATATAGGACTTGTAGGTTCACCAAGAACCCGACAGAACCCAGAGCCAAAAACTGAGCAGCGTCTTGCAATGGTTTTTTATTATGTACCGGGTATATAGCAATTATTCTGGGAAAATGTATACATGGAATATTTGGTATGAAAGACTCCTATGCATTTCTGAAATGGGAACACAATATAGAGTTTAGAAACAGTAGATATTTGCACATTTCTGAAATTGGTAATACTCATACTAGCATGAGAATTATAGGTCATTTTTCAAAATAACTTCTTTTTACACATTGTCTTTCATTTGGAAGGCAGAAATGCATCGAAAGTCAATAGGTAATAACAGTTGCTTTACAAATCTGAATTACCGTAAGTGTCCCGATAAAAATGGTACCTCACTTGTGTGGGTAGGCATAGTGCCCACGACAGGAAACGGCTCAAAACGCACCGTGAACACACCACATTTTCACAATGAAAAATTACCCTTTTTTTGCAAAGTGCCTAGCTGTAGTTTTTGAACCCTTGCTCTGCCGGCACCCAGGGAAACCTAGCAAACCTATACATTTTTGAAAACTAGACACCCAGGGGAATCCAGGATGGGGTGACTTGACTGGCTTTCACCAGGTTCTGTTACCCAGAATCCCTTGCAAACCTAAAACATTGTCAAAAAAAACACATTTTCCTCACATTTCTGTGGTGGAAAGTTCTGGAATCTACATGGATCCACAAATGTCTACCCACCCCGCATTCCCCAAAGTCTTCCGAGTAAAATGGTACCTCACTTGTGTGGGTAGGCCTAGTGCCCACGACAGGAAACTGCACAAAACGCAACGTGGACACACGCCAATTTCACAGTGAAAAATGACCCTTTTTTGGCAAAGTACCTAGCTGTAGTTTTTGAACCCTAGCTCTACCGGCATCTAGGGAAACCTAGCAAACCTATACGTTTTTGAAAACTAGACACCCAGGGGAATCCAGGATGGGGTGACTTGACTGGCTCCCACCAGGTTCTGTTACCCAGAATCCCTTGCAAACCTAAACAATTGTCAAAAAAACCACATTTTCCTCACATTTCTGTGGTGGAAAGGTCTGTAATCTGCGCGGATCCACAAACTTCTACCCACCCCACGTTCCCCAAAGTCTTCCGAGAAAAATGGTACCTCACTTGTGTGGGTAGACCTAGTGCCCGCAACAGGAAACGGTGCAAAACGCAACGTGGACACACCACAATTTCACAGTGAAAAATGACCCTTTTTTGGCAAAGTGCCTAGCTGTAGTTTTTGAATCCTAGCTCTGCCTGCATCTAGGGAAACCTAGCAAACCTATACATTTTTGAAAACTAGACACCCAGGGGAATCTAGGATGGGGTGACTTTACTGCCTCTCACCAGGTTCTGTTACCCAGAATCCCTTGCAAACCTAAAAAATTGTAAAAAAAAACACATTTTCCTCACATTTCTGTAGTGGAAAGTCCTGGAATCTGCGTGGATCCACAAATTTCTACCCACCCCGTGTTCCCCAAAGTCTTCCGAGAAAAATGGTACCTCACTTGTGTGGGTAGGCCTAGAGCCCGCGACAGGAAATCGCGCAAAACGCAACGTGGACACACCCCAATTTCACAGTGAAAAATGACCCTTTTTTGGCAAAGTGCCTAGCTGTAGTTTTTGAATCCTAGCTCTGCCTGCATCTAGGGAAACCTAGAAAACCTATATATTTTTGAAAACTAGACACCCAGGGGAATCCAGGATGGGGTGACTCTACTGCCTCTCACCAGGTTCTGTTACCCAGAATCCCTTGCAAACCTAAAAAAATGTTAAAAAAAACACATTTTCCTCACATTTCTGTGGTGGAAAGTCCTGGAATCTGCGTGGATCCACAAATTTCTACCCACCCCGCGTTCCCCAAAGTCTTCCGAGAAAAATTGTACCTCACTTGTGTGGGTAGGCCTAGAGCCCGCGACAGGAAATCGCGCAAAACGCAACGTGGACACACCCCAATTTCACAGTGAAAATGACCCTTTTTTGGCAAAGTGCCTAGCTGTAGTTTTTGAATCCTAGCTCTGCCTGCATCTAGGGAAACCTAGCAAACCTATATATTTTTGAAAACTAGACACCCAGGGGAATCCAGGATGGGGTGACTTTACTGCCTCTCACCAGGTTCTGTTACCCAGAATCCCTTGCAAACCTAACAAATTGTCAAAAAAAACACATTTTCCTCACATTTCTGTGGTGGAAAGTCCTGGAATCTGCATGGATCCACAAATTTCTACCCACCCGCGTTCCCCAAAGTCTTCTGAGAAAAATGGTACCTCACTTGTGTGGGTAGGCCTAGTGTCCGCGTCAGGAAACGGCGCAAAACGCAACGTGGACACACCTCAATTTCACTGTGAAAAATGTTCCTTATTTGGCAAAGTGCCTAGCTGTAGTTTTTGAACCCTAGCTCTGCCAGCACCTAGGGAAACCTAGCAAACCTATACATTTTTGAAAACTAGACACCCAGGGGAATCCAGGATGGGGTGACTTGACTGCCTCTCACCAGGTTCTGTTACCCAAAATCCCTTGCAAACCTAAGATATTGTCCAAAAAAACTAATTTTCCTCACATTTCTGTGGTGGAAAGTTCTGGAATCTGCGTGGATCCACAAAATTCCACCCACCCCGCGTTCCCCAAAGTCTTACGATAAAAATGGTACCTCACTTGTGTGGGAGGCCCAAGTACCCGCGACAGGAAACAGCCCAAAACGCAACGTGGACACACCACATTTTCGCAGTGAAAACGGACCCTTTTTCAACAAAGTGCCTAGCTGTAGTTTTTGAACCCTAGCTCTGCCGGCACCTAGGGAAACCTTTCAAACCTATACATTTTTGAAAACTAGACACCCAGGGGACTCCAGGATGGGGTGACTTGGCTGGCTCTCACCAGGTTATGCTACCCAGAATCCCTTGCAAACCTAAAATATTGTAAAACAAAACACATTTTCCTCACATTTCTGTGGTGGAAAGTTCTGGAATCTGCGTGGATCCACAAAATTCCACCCACCCCGCGTTCCCCAAAGTCTTCAGAGAAAAATGGTACCTCACTTGTGTGGGAGGCCTAAGTACCCGCGACAGGAAACGGCCCAAAACGCAACATGGACACACCACATTTTCGCAGTGAAAACGGACCCTTTTTCAACAAAGTGCCTAGCTGTAGATTTTGAACCCTAGCTCTGCCGGCACCTAGGGAACCCTAGGAAACCTATACATTTTTGAAAACTAGACACCCAGGGGAATCCAGGATGGGGTGACTTGGCAGGCTCTCACCAGGTTCTGCTACCCAGAATCCCTTGCAAACCTAAAATATTGTAAAAAAAAAACAAATTTTCCTCACATTTCTGTGGTGGAAAGTTCTGGAATCTGCGTGGATCCACAAAATTCCACCCACCCCGCGTTCCTCCAAAAAAATGGTGCCTCACTCGTGTGGGAGGCCCAAGTACCCGCGACAGGCTAGGGCCCAAAACGTATTGAGGTGACATTAAAATTGCCTATCACAAAACAACCTGGTTTTGCAAGGGGGGTCACCTCGGTTTTGGCCCCGTGCTCGGCGGCCAGCTAGGGAAACCTATCAAACCCACACATTTCTGAAAACTAGACACCCGGGTGGTTCCAGGGAAGTATGGCTTGCATGGATCCCCCAACGTTTTCTTACCCAGAATCCCCTGCAAACCTCAAATTTAGCTGAAAAAATCACTTTTTCCACACATTTTTGTGTGGGAAAGTTGTGGCATCGCCGGGCAGACACGCATTTCCTACCACCCAGTGTTCCCCAAGGTCTTCCGATAAAAATGGTGCCTCACTCGTGTGGGAGGCCCAAGTACCAGCGACAGGCTAGGGCCCAAAACGTATTGAGGTGACATTAAAATTGCCTATCACAAAACAACCTGGTTTTGCAAGGGGGTCACCTCCGGTTTTTGGCCCTGTGCTCGGCGGCCAGCTAGGAAACCTATCAAACCCACACATTTCTGAAAACTAGACACCCGGGTGGTTCCAGGGAGGTATGGCTTGGGTGGATCCCCCAACGTTTTCTTACCCAGAATCCCCTGCAAACCTCAAATTTAGCTGAAAAAATCACTTTTTCCACACATTTTTGTGTGGGAAAGTTGATGGCATCGCCGGGCAGACACGCATTTCCTACCACCCAGTGTTCCCCAAGGTCTCCCGATAAAAATGGTGCCTCACTCGTGTGGGAGGCCCAAGTACCCGCGACAGGCTAGGGCCCAAAACGTATTGAGGTGACATTAAAATTGCCTATCACAAAACAACCTGGTTTTGCAAGGGGGGTCACCTCGGTTTTTGGCCCCGTGCTCGGCGGCCAGCTAGGGAAACCTATCAAACCCACACATTTCTGAAAACTAGACACCCGGGTGGTTCCAGGGAGGTATGGCTTGCGTGGATCCCCCAACGTTTTCTTACCCAGAATCCCCTGCAAACCTCAAATTTAGCTGAAAAAATAACTTTTTCCACACATTTTTGTGTGGGAAAGTTGTGGCATCGCCGGGCAGACACGCATTTCCTACCACCCAGTGTTCCACAATGTCTCCCGATAAAAATGGTGCCTCACTCGTGTGGGAGGCCAAAGTACCCGCGACAGGCTAGGGCCCAAAACGTATTGAGGTGACATCAAAATTGCCTATCACAAAATGTTTTGGGCCCTAGCCTGTCGCGGGTACTTGGGCCTCCCACACGAGTGAGGTACCATTTTTATCGGGAGACCTTGGGGAACGCTGGGTGGTAGGAAATGCGTGTCTGCCCAGCGATGCCACAACTTTCCCACACAAAAATGTGTGGAAAAAGTGATTTTTCACCTAAATTCGAGGTTTGCAGGGGATTCTGGGTAAGAAACGTTGGGGATCCACGCAAGCCATACCTCCCTGGAACCCCAGTGTCTAGTTTTCAGAAATGTGGGTTTGATAGGTTTCCTAGCTGGCCGCCGGGCACGAGGCCAAAACCGAGTGACCCCTCACAAAACCAGGTTGTTTTGTGAAAGTCAATTTAATGTCGCCTCAATACCTTTGGGCCCTAGCCTGTCGCGAGTACTGTGCCTCCCACACGAGTGAGGTATCATTTTATCGGGAGACCTTGAGGAACACTGGGTGGTAGAAATGCATGTCTGCCCGGCGATGCCACAACTTCCCACACAAAAATGTATGGAAAAAGTGATTTTTCCACCTAAATTCGAGGTTTGCAGGGATTCTGGATAAGAAAACGTTGGGGATCCACGCAAGCCATACCTCCTGGAACCCCGGGTTTCTAGTTTTCAGAAATGTGTGGGTTTGATAGGTTTCCCTAGCTAGCCGCCGAGCACAGGCCAAAACCGAGGTGACTCCCTCACAAAACCAGGTTGTTTTGTGATAGGCAATTTTAATGTTACCTCAATACCTTTTGGGCCCTAGCCTGTCGCGGGTACTTGGGCCTCCCACACGCAGTGAGGTATCATTTTTATCGGGAGACCTGGGGAACACTGGGTGGTAGGAAATGCATGTCTGCCCGGCGATGCCACAACTTTCCCACACAAAAATGTGTGGAAAAAGTGATTTTCCACCTAAATTCGAGGTTTGCAGGGGATTCTGGGTAAGAAAACGTTGGGAGATCCACTTAAGCCATACCTCCCTGGAACCCCCGTGTGTCTAGTTTTCAGAAATGTGTGGGTTTGATAGGTTTCCCTAGCTGGCCGCCGAGCACGGGGCCAAAACCGAGGTGACTCCCTCACAAAACCAGGTTGTTTTGTGATAGGCAATTTTAATGTCACCTCAATACCTTTGGGCCCTAGCCTGTCGCTGGTACTTGGGCCTCCCACACGAGTGAGGTATCATTTTATCGGGAGACCTTGGGGAACACTGGGTGGTAGGAAATGCATGTCTGCCCGGCGATGCCACAACTTTCCCACACAAAAATGTGTGGAAAAAGTGATTTTTCCACCTAAATTCGAGGTTTGCAGGGGATTCTGGGTAAGAAAACGTTGGGGGATCCACGCAAGCCATTCCTCCCTGGAACCCCCCGGGTGTCTAGTTTTCAGAAATGTGTGGGTTTGATAGGTTTCCCTAGCTGGCCGCCGAGCACGGGGCCAAAAACCGAGGTGACTCCCCTCACAAAACCAGGTTGTTTTGTGATAGGCAATTTTAATGTCACCTCAATACCTTTTGGGCCCTAGCCTGTCGCGGGTACTTGGGCCTCCCACAGGAGTGAGCTATCATTTTTATCGGGAGACCTTGGGGAACACTGGGTGGTAGGAAATGCATGTCTGCCCGGCGATGCCACAACTTTCCCACACAAAAATGTATGGAAAAAGTGATTTTTCCACCTAAATTCGAGGTTTGCAGGGGATTCTGGGTAAGAAAACGTTGGGGGATCCACGCAAGCCATACCTCCCTGGAACCCCCCGGGTTTCTAGTTTTCAGAAATGTGTGGGTTTGATAGGTTTCCCTAGCTGGCCGCCGAGCACGGGGCCAAAAACCGAGGTGACTCCCCTCACAAAACCAGGTTGTTTTGTGATAGGCAATTTTAATGTTACCTCAATACCTTTTGGGCCCTAGCCTGTCGCGGGTACTTGGGCCTCCCACACGAGTGAGGTATCATTTTTATCGGGAGACCTTGGGGAACACTGGGTGGTAGGAAATGCATGTCTGCCCGGCGATGCCACAACTTTCCCACACAAAAATGTGTGGAAAAAGTGATTTTTCCACCTAAATTCGAGGTTTGCAGGGGATTCTGGGTAAGAAAACGTTGGGGGATCCACTTAAGCCATACCTCCCTGGAACCCCCCGGGTGTCTAGTTTTCAGAAATGTGTGGGTTTGATAGGTTTCCCTAGCTGGCCGCCGAGCACGGGGCCAAAAACCGAGGTGACCCCCTCACAAAACCAGGTTGTTTTGTGATAGGCAATTTTAATGTCGCCTCAATACCTTTTGGGCCCTAGCCTGTCGCGGGTACTTGGGCCTCCCACACGAGTGAGGTATCATTTTTATAGGGAGACCTTGGGGAACACTGGGTGGTAGGAAATGCATGTCTGCCCGGCGATGCCACAACTTTCCAACACAAAAATGTGTGGAAAAAGTGATTTTTCCACCTAAATTCGAGGTTTGCAGGGGATTCTGGGTAAGAAACCTTTGGGGGATCCACGCAAGCCATACCTCCCTGGAACCCCCCGGGTGTCTAGTTTTCAGAAATGTGTGGGTTTGATAGGTTTCCCTAGCTGGCCGCCGAGCACGGGGCCAAAAACCGAGGTGACCCCCTCACAAAACCAGGTTGTTTTGTGATAGGCAATTTTAATGTCGCCTCAATACCTTTTGGGCCCTAGCCTGTTGCGGGTACTTGGGCCTCCCACACGAGTGAGGTATCATTTTTATCGGGAGACCTTGGGGAACACTGGGTGGTAGGAAAATGCATGTCTGCCCGGCGATGCCACAACTTTCCCACACAAAAATGTGTGGAAAAAGTGATTTTTCCACCTAAATTCGAGGTTTGCAGGGGATTCTGGGTAAGAAAACGTTGGGGGATCCACGCAAGCCATACCTCCCTGGAACCCCCCGGGTGTCTAGTTTTCAGAAATGTGTGGGTTTGATAGGTTTCCCTAGCTGGCCGCCGAGCACGGGGCCAAAAACCGAGGTGACTCCCCTCACAAAACCAGGTTGTTTTGTGATAGGCAATTTTAATGTCACCTCAATACCTTTTGGGCCCTAGCCTGTCGCGGGTACTTGGGCCTCCCACACGAGTGAGGTATCATTTTTATCGGGAGACCTTGGGGAACACTGGGTGGTAGGAAATGCATGTCTGCCCGGCGATGCCACAACTTTCCCACACAAAAATGTGTGGAAAAAGTGATTTTTTCCACCTAAATTCGAGGTTTGCAGGGGATTCTGGGTAAGAAACGTTGGGGGATCCACGCAAGCCATACCTCCCTGGAACCCCCCGGGTGTCTAGTTTTCAGAAATGTGTGGGTTTGATAGGTTTCCCTAGCTGGCCGCCGAGCACGGGGCCAAAAACCGAGGTGACTCCCCTCACAAAACCAGGTTGTTTTGTGATAGGCAATTTTAATGTCACCTCAATACCTTTTGGGCCCTAGCCTGTCGCGGGTACTTGGGCCTCCCACACGAGTGAGGTATCATTTTTATCGGGAGACCTTGGGGAACACTGGGTGGTAGGAAATGCATGTCTGCCCGGCGATGCCACAACTTTCCCACACAAAAATGTGTGGAAAAAGTGATTTTTCCACCTAAATTCGAGGTTTGCAGGGGATTCTGGGTAAGAAAACGTTGGGGGATCCACGCAAGCCATACCTCCCTGGAACCCCCCGGGTGTCTAGTTTTCAGAAATGTGTGGGTTTGATAGTTTTCCCTAGCTGGCCGCTGAGCACGGGGCCAAAAACCGAGGTGACCCCCCTCACAAAACCAGGTTGTTTTGTGATAGGCAATTTTAATGTTGCCTCAATACCTTTTGGGCCCTAGCCTGTCGCGGGTACTTGGGCCTCCCACACGAGTGAGGTATCATTTTTATCGGGAGACCTTGGGGAACACTGGGTGGTAGGAAATGCATGTCTGCCCGGCGATGCCACAACTTTCCCACACAAAAATGTGTGGAAAAAGTGATTTTTCCACCTAAATTCGAGGTTTGCAGGGGATTCTGGGTAAGAAAACGTTGGGGGATCCACGCAAGCCATACCTCCCTGGAACCCCCCGGGTGTCTAGTTTTCAGAAATGTGTGGGTTTGATGGTTTCCCTAGCTGGCCGCTGAGCACGGGGCCAAAAACCGAGGTGACCCCCCTCACAAAACCAGGTTGTTTTGTGATAGGCAATTTTAATGTCGCCTCAATACCTTTTGGGCCCTAGCCTGTCGCGGGTACTTGGGCCTCCCACACGAGTGAGGTATCATTTTTATCGGGAGACCTTGGGGAACACTGGGTGGTAGGAAATGCATGTCTGCCCGGCGATGCCACAACTTTCCCACACAAAAATGTGTGGAAAAAGTGATTTTTCCACCTAAATTCGAGGTTTGCAGGGGATTCTGGGTAAGAAAACTTTGGGGGATCCACGCAAGCCATACCTCCCTGGAACCCCCCGGGTGTCTAGTTTTCAGAAATGTGTGGGTTTGATAGGTTTCCCTAGCTGGCCGCCGAGCACGGGGCCAAAAACCGAGGTGACCCCCTCACAAAACCAGGTTGTTTTGTGATAGGCAATTTTAATGTTGCCTCAATACCTTTTGGGCCCTAGCCTGTCGCGGGTACTTGGGCCTCCCACACGAGTGAGGTATCATTTTTATCGGAAGACCTTGGGGAACACTGGGTGGTAGGAAATGCATGTCTGCCCGGCGATGCCACAACTTTCCCACACAAAAATGTGTGGAAAAAGTGATTTTTCCACCTAAATTCGAGGTTTGCAGGGGATTCTGGGTAAGAAAACGTTGGGGGATCCACGCAAGCCATACCTCCCTGGAACCCCCGGGTGTCTAGTTTTCAGAAATGTGTGGGTTTGATAGGTTTCCCTAGCTGGCCGCCGAGCACGGGGCCAAAAACCGAGGTGACCCCCTCACAAAACCAGGTTGTTTTGTGATAGGCAATTTTAATGTCGCCTCAATACCTTTTGGGCCCTAGCCTGTCGCGGATATTTGGGCCTCCCACACGAGTGAGGCACCATTTTTATCGGGAGACCTTGGGGAACGCTGGGTGGTAGGAAATGCGTGTCTGCCCGGCGATGCCACAACTTTCCCACACTAAAATGTGTGGAAATAGTGATTTTTTTCAACAAAATATGAGGCTAGCAGGGCATGTTGGGTAAAAAAAACAGTGAGAACCACGCAAGTCATTCACCCTTGTACTTCCCCCTTTGTCTACTACTCAAAAATGTAAAGGTTTGCCTAGGTGACGACTGAGCTAGGGCAGAAAGTCCCCTGCTACCCATTGTGGAAAAAAAAAATATCTTACAAAAGGACATTAAACCGACACAAATATAAATCTAACACTCATTTGATAAAGCTAATCCACCACTTACACAGGTTGGTTTTAGCACCTCCAGAAACGCTGGCTTCAAAGCACAAATACTTATCAAAGTATATAAATATTGAAGCCAAGCCTTCTGAAGGGGAGCCATAAAGCCACATCACGGCACCAACCACTTTATGGTCCATTCACACGCCATTCACACACCACACACAAGACTTCCGTACCGCCAGCCACGGGCCCAAACAACCATATCACTTGCACTCACACAAACATACTGCCGCCATGCAAGGGCCCATCACATTCATATGCCACAAGACATAATGACTTTGACTATATTCTACCACCTGTCAAGTCTCCACCTCCTTCTTCCAGAACGTTACAGAACTCATGCCCAGTGAACCTATACTAATGACTTCCATGACAGCCACATGAGGCTCAGGAAGACATGTCTTTCATGCACCTTTAGTGCACTCACTATGCTAAATCCAACTCCTTCCAGTTTGTGGATGCAAGTTGGGGGGTGCTCGAGTATGCCGCAAAAACATTTCTCGAGCTGAGCAAGCATATCTACCTTTGAAACTAAGGCAAACATGCTGGAAATTTTCAAAAGATAACATCAAAAACTATGAACGGATGAATGTGAAACAAGGGTAGTCCGTGACAACGTAGCATATGTCCAATCCACCGTTATGTGCAGTGACTGTAATGCACTTATCATACAGCAAACTGACCATCTACTAAGTTCTAACGGAGGATGAACATGGCAAGCAGCATTGACCCATAAGTACCACAGTAAATTCAGTGTGAGTGTGGCAGCAATGGATTTGAATCCATGGGTGAAGAAGAAGTCAGGACGTGTATCTATACTACCTTTACTATCTGCCTTCTACCTTTGTAATATTCCTCGGAAAGCGCACCTACCGTAAGCTGTTCTAACCCGTTCGTGTGTCTGTCCTCAGAGTCCTGACTAACCCTGTCCAATTGTTAAGAGACCCTATACTAATGCCTTTCATCTCTAGCTACTTGAAGCTTGAGTGAACATTTCTGTCACGAGCTATCAATGCTCTCACAATGCTCTATCCAACTCCTTCCAGTTTGTGGATGCAAGTTGGGGGGTGCCCGAGTATGCCGCAAAAACATTTCTCGAGCTGAGCAAGCATATCTACCTTTGAAACTAAGGCAAACATGCTGGAAATTTTCAAAAACTTCCTAAAGAGAACATCATAAACTACGAAGAACGGTTGAATGTGAAACACGGGTACTCCATGACAACGTGGCATATGTTCTGTCCACCAGTATGTGCAGCGTGGGGACTATAATGCACTTGTCAATTGGCGAACAGAACAACTACCACGTTCTGAAAGCAGATAAAGGTGTTGAGAAGTCCATGATTTCATGAAGTAGAGGAAGAAATATCCTGCAGCTGCTTGCGTAGTGAAGGAGTGGCCCACAGACAGTAGGTATCCATTCACACCAATTGAAAGGTTATCCTATTGGCAGCTCCACCTCAGTCAATTTCCCAGTATTTTGCTTTAGTGTGATACAACATAAAGCAAGTAGGAAAACAGAAGGCAGGCTTACTTGGGCACTGGGGACAGTAAACACGAGTCTCCTGCCTCTTTCCCTGCATCGAGCACACTTTACAACGACGACATGGTCGCTCCTTTTGGGTGTTGCAGGAATTTTATCTGCAAAGTGTCGCTCCTGCAGCCTTGCCACGTCCTCCAGAACACATGAAGTGGAGGCTTCTGCTTCTGTAGCAGTAAGACTTTCAATCACAGACAACTGAAAGTCAAGGAAAGACATGAGTCTTCCTGTGGTGGTCTCACGATAAACAACATACGCATTGTATGTTGCCATCTGGATCAGGTGCGTAAACAGTTTCTTATACCAAGTGCGAGTTTTACGACTCGCATTGTATGGCTGAAGAACCTGGTCGTTCTTGTCCACTCCGCCCATGTACTTGTTGTAATCAAGTATACAGGTGGGCTTGTGGACTTCGGCCATCTGACCCCAAACCGTGACAGGGGAAGTGCTCTCAGCATGAATTGTAGTGAGCATGTACACATCACGCCTATCTGAGAACTTAACTGCGAGCAGTTCGTTGGAACGCAACGCAGTGCTCTGGGATTTCTGGAGCTTCTTGCAAACAAGCTCCTGCGGGAATCCTTTGCGGCGACAACGAATTGTACCGCAAGCCACGGTGCCAGCTTTGTAGAGCTCACTGAACAGCTCTACTCCTGTATAGAAATTGTCCACATAAAGGTTATAACCTTTGTGAAGAAGTGGCTGGACAAGCTCCCATACAATCTTTCCTGTGACCCCTAGCATGGGAGGGCAACCTACAGGGTTAAGAGTTGTGTCCTTCCCTGTATACACTCTCAAGCTGTACACATAGCCAGTCGAGCTCTCACACAGCATGTACAGCTTGATGCCATAGCGAGCGCGTTTGCTCGGAATGTACTGCCTAAACAGCAGCCGCCCTTTATACAAGATCAAGGACTCATCAATGGCTATATTCTTTCCAGGAGTATAAACCTCTGGAAACCTGGCAGACAAATGTTCCACGACAGGCCGAATTTTGAACAACCTGTCATAGTCTGGATGGTCCCGGGGCAATGCAGCAGAATTGTCATTGAAATGCAGCATGCGCTGCAATAGCAAAAAACGATCTCTGCTCATGTATGGTGCAAAGATGGGGGTTAACCAAACCGTGCGAGTAGACCAGTAGGATAGCAAGGTTGGTTTATGCACTACCCCCATTTTAAGTGTGAGGCCCAAAAATATCTTCATCTCCCCTAGTGAAGTGGGAGTCCACTTGCGCGCCCTAGAATGAGGCCCAAGAGTGCCTCCTTGCTCCCTCAGAAATTGTTCGGCACGCAAATTTGTTTGCTGCACAATTTCGTCTAGGAAGTCAACACCAAAAAAGAGATGGAAGTAGTCAATTGGCAAAAAATGTGCTGTATCTACTTTACATCCAGCATCACCAGTGAAAGGCGGAATTTGGGGCTGAACTAAATTGGGAGGCTGCCAAGACAGCACTCCGTCTGTGCTTGCGGCCGCACGTGCCTGCACTCTGGGTTGCTCTAACCTGTTACGGGTGTCCTGCTGCACAGACTGTGCTGGCAAAGGGACAGCACGACTGACATCGTCTCCTTCATAATCGCTGGACGATGAGTCATCGGATGGAACTGCGCCGACTGAAAAGTCACTCCCAGATTCGGCTCCATTGTCCTCTCCCTCAGATGCTGTCTCAGTATCTGCTGTCTCAGTCTCTGATCCTGCCTCAGAGCTGGACTCCAGAACCAGATTTAGGGCCTGGGCAGCATTAATCCAACGATATGCCATCTCTGCTAGTGCCTAAACTATCCTTTTAAAACACTATCCTACGTAGAAGGCAGATAGGTTGTTGGTTTTAAAGTGTAGGTGGGTGTGTGCGTAAGTGAAGTGTTTAAGTCAATAATGACGAAGTCACCTTACCTTTGCGAAATCCGTACGCTCTCCAAAAAGACTAAGAAAGAGAGAAAAAAGACACAGTATTACTTTACATTGCCACATACCCATAATCGCAGCCTTTTAGCGCTGGTGGGAGCCAGTGCTACCATCATTTTAGCGCCAAGATGCCTACGGGTGAACGTGTGCTTTACAATTGCACACTATGACCTCCTTTGATGCGCCCACTACCATCCTTGAAAACGTGCCCCTCATCTCTCCATAGCCCCTCTCTCACATACATTTAGTCTGTTACAAAGTGTTTCTACTGCGTGGCTTTACTAATCCACTTAGCTGTCTACATAATACCGATCTGTTCGTTTCAGCATACCCTTTATGGCGTCAAAACTGCCACTACACAAAAGTCAGATATCTCTATCTAGCAGAAATGTTGTACTCTGCAGCAGTACCACACTTTACTGCCTTTCAGGTAACTTCAAAGAGACTCATTATAGTTCTTTCACAGTCTCATAATTTCAGCACTGAGAAATATCTCTGTAAATAAATATTTATATATATATATAACAATTAATTCCCAATGTCAGCGCGCTCAATACCTGGTGCAGGCAGCAACGGGTAGAATCCTTACACGATATTTAAATTCAGAAAGACAAAGGATGCCGCACTCCAGAGACAGGTTTCAGAGTTGCTTTATTTTCACCACCACTACCACCAGTCGTGGTGAAAATAAAGCAACTCTGAAACCAATCTCTGGAGTGCGGCATCCTTGGTGTTTCTGAATATATATATATATATATATCCATATGAATCATGACGAGAAAAGGCGCCCTTCCAGCTGGGCCAGGGCTTCGTAGCGACATTGCCGCTTTACTATTCCAAATGAAAATCATGCCGTATTATAGCACAAAGGAAGCCCTCCAGTCGAGAAAGCAGGTAACAGCAGTCAAAGAGTACATGTATCTATATATATATATATATATATATATATATATATAGATATGTATATAGATACATATATATCATTCACTCCAGGGCCGGCATTAGCGCTGGTGGCGCCCTGTGCGACAATGTCTGCTGGTGCCCCACCAATGACCACCTCTGCCATGGATTCCCTCACTAGCACCATACAGTGCCCCTCAAGTCTCAAAAACCACTGTCTCTCAGATTCATTTAGTTTTATAGCAACACTCACACCAGTGTACGGTGTCAGAGCACTTTACACCACACACACGCACTGAGACAACAGTACATAGGATATGCTACATCAGACAGGACAAGGTGTAGTGTAGCAGTAACATGCCATCTATACTGGCAGGCAATATAGTTTGAGCCCTTATTCTGGGAAAGCACAAATCCAGAATTTAAAACGTACCATCGTTGGGGATTCTCTTTCATAATAAGAATTATTTTCTACCCAAATGAACCCTTTTCACAAGATTAGATGATGAAAGACTGGGCAAAAAAAACATAAAGCTGGCACAGAAGCAGTAACCCACTAACCTCTTTACATTATATCAGACATGCCAACCCTCCCGATTCAGGCGGGAGACTACCGATTTCAAGGCTAGCCTCCCGCCTCCCAATTCCTGCAAGCAAAAACCCGATTCCTCGGGGGTTTCAGCTGACAGGGCTTGGTATTGTGTAACGTGCTAATTCTTCCAGCAATAGTCAGAGTGGCAATGCAGGGGCTCTAGAAGGGGTGAAAAACCAACAAAGCCTGTGTGTGCCCGGGAAGCTGTTTCAGCCCGGGCTGCCACACAGGGGGTGGGGGTGTATGCACTGCCAGCAACCTGCCATGCTTCTGAAAGGTAAGAAAAAACGTGCATTTGCGTTTCAAATGTCCGATCCTGCAGCAGCACACTTCCAAAGCCCATACATGACAGTAACCCGATTCAAGACCCCATTCTCCCGATTTTTTTTTTAAATCTCCCACTTTGCTCTTCTGAAATGTTGGCATGTATGTTATATGCACTTTATGTGCATGCCTATGGCTCCCCTGGGAGCAGATTGTGGCCCCTGTAACTATCTACATAATTATTGCCCCCACAGGGGGTCGGCCACTGAGCAGAAGGACCGACCCCCTGCCAATATCGCCGCCATTTTTAAATTTAAAAAAACGTCTTTTTTTTAAGGGGCGATCGCGCCCCCCAAGGAAAGCCAGGTAAATTAATTTTAAAATGTGCCCCCGGGGTGGGGGGGCGACCCATCACCACGAGGGCCGACCCCCCAAAGACATCCCTGGTGTCTAGTGGGGTTTCCTGGCCGTGGATCGCAGCAGCGCTGCGATCCACGGCCAGGAAACCCTTTCAGGAAGGCCTCGTTTGAAAGGGGAGACTCTCCCTTTCAAACGAGGCCTCCCTGAAAGCTGGGGAGGCCGTTTCCAGCCAGATTTCCCCATCGGAGTCGAGCGCGGCCTTACCTGCTGCTGTCCTCGGCTCCGGTGGGAAATCAGTGATGTCAGAGCGCCTCGCGGTGCGCTGACGTCACAGATGGGCGGGAGGGGGGGCGGGGGAAGACGCGGAAAGCCTTCCGCGTCTCCCCCAGTAAAAATAAAATTAAAAAAAAAATCCGGTGCGATGCACCGAACGATTTTTTAGTGCCCTCCCTGGTGACGTCCAATGGACGTGCGCAGCACCAGGGAGGTAGTGCTTGCGTCGGCCATTGGCCGACGCAAGCACCAAAAGGGTTAACAAGGAGTCATCACAAGATTCAACAAAAATAGAGACACCAGAGGCCAACAAAGCCCCAACACAAAATGCAGAGGAACTACCTGACCTGGGAAAAAATCTGGAAAAAAATGGAACAGCAACGGCATTCATCCAGAATACCAGTCAAGCAGAACCCAGCAATCACTTGCCAAACACAGAACAACACATGGGCACTAACCAAACATCCCAGCAAGAGAAAGCACCCAGCGACATAATAATCCACCCGGAGCTCCTTACGTCGGTAATAGAATCACTTCAATCATCCGCAAAGGCACTTAACTTGCAATCGGACAAACTTGACATCCAAATAGACCTAATGAACATTATAGCGCTACACATAGCAGGGATAGATACTAAATTGGACAAACTTAACAAGCTAATAACAGCAACACATTCAAAATATATGCTAGAGCAAAGTCCCTGCGCCTGTGGCCCAATCATTGACAAGCTGAGCCTCCTTCCAACCCTCCTAGAACAAATAATAGCACTCAGACAGCTAAGTACGCCACGTACCAAGCTAAAAGGAGCTGAATGTAAAATACAACCAGCCTCCTTTAAACAGGTGGACAAGAAAGAAGAGAACAAGGGAACAAAAAAAACATCAGCTGAGACAAGAGTCGCTCCCATGTTAAATCCGTGCACTTCAACTAAACCAACTAAACTAACAAGAAGACTAAAAAAACGTGAAAGGAAAGCAAGAAACAAACAATTAGCAGGGAACACAGAGCAAGGAATCAAAATGTTTCCAATATTCAGTATAACTAGAGAAGCAGACTATACATAAAACACCACAAGGTCTTCAGGGGGAATAATGGACACCTCGACTGAGGCTCAAAAGTAGTGGTCCCCAGCAATACCAGCAAGAGAGGAACAAGACTTTAAGAAACGAAGAAATAACAAAGCCAGTAGCTCAGCAGAGCCCGGACAAAATGAAAAAGCAGCATACACTAGGGAGTGTACAGAACTCGTAGTACGGAAAAAGCTAACAACAAGCCCACAGAGCAGCATTCAAATAGAGAGTGACGACAAACTAAGCTCAACAAAAGGTAACACGGGAAGTCATCAAAGAAGTGAACATCACGATGGGACACAGCCCACTGTGACAAAGCAACAAGAGAAAAAGGAAGGGCAAGCAAAAAATTCACATCGCATATGTTCGAAAAATGCGCCAAACATGCGAAGCGGAAGGAAGGGACAAAAGGAACGACCAACGGGAATGAATGCTCTAATTCACAACAGAGCAAGGATCCAGGGAACAACGACTGGAGCCCGTTTGGACGAACAGGGAACAAACAAGGTGAAAATGCAAATAACATGCAAGGGCTTAATGATCACGTGGAAATAATCCCACGAGGAAAGGATAGCAAGACTTCCCCAATCCAGCATGCTAAGAGCTCACCTCCCAGCCCGGCAACAAGGTCCATCCTACAACATGGAAGCCTTAGAATTAGCATAAACAATACGGTGAAAGCAGCCCCCTTGGAAAGTACACAAGAGAGCTTGCCAGAGGCAGCAATCTTTGAAAAAGAACTGGAATCCCAAAGAACAGACCTTGCCGCAACAGGGAAAGAGAATAACCAGACCATCAGGCCACCGCTAACAATCATAGTACAAGACATCGAAAAGAGCAACAAGCCCAACGGCAACAATCGTAGACTACAAATATCTATGACAGACCAAGAAGTCTGTAACAGCACCATTACCGGGCAGCACGGACAACAACTACAACAAATAATATTAACATCAGAGTACGAGTCCCAGGGACGACACGACATCCTAAACAGGGGCAAAATACTTAAATTGATGGCAACTATCCCTGGGCTAAAACATTTAAATTCAGACCATCTACTCCCTGTGGAATTTTGCTAGAAAGAATATGGTAACTTTAACGAACAAATTCTCACAACCTGGCAAACGGCAGAGGTCGTCCAGCTAATCATGTCCTTCTAACAACAGTTCGACATATGGGGCATAAGGCTTTCGAAACCTGCAAAACCACGTTACCCAGGCCCACTAGGGGAAAAATCCGCAGAGAAGGGAAACTCAGGGCACAGCCTGGCGACAAAGGATCAGGCTTACTCAGTCCTCCGGAACACAAGGGGAAACAGCCCACCGATAACAATATGCAAAGTGGGCAAGGCCGAAAAAAAGCAATCATAGAACCTGTCATTGACCACTGGAGTTGGCTTGCGGGCACGCTGAACAAAGTGAAAACCAATTGACCCCTGCACAAACAGATAACGAACAACAGCCAAGAAACCCTCCACCTTATCTCATGGAACATAGCCGGAGCCAAGAAATGGCTAGAAGATGGCAGGCCTCTTCAAAACTGGGTGTCATGTGATATAATCGCCTTGCAGGAGACTTGGGCACTAGAGGAGCTGCCGCTCGTCGGGTTCACACACTTTAGCACACCAGCAGAGAAAAATAGGAGGCACTGTCGTTTAAAAGGCAGGCTAGCAGTTTATGTCTGAACTGCAATTAATATCAAATCAGAGCAAATAGCTCCTCACGGACCAAATGTACAACTAATAAAATTGCCTCTACCAGACAAGGAGGAACCTGTACTATTAGTCAACACCTACGTACATCCATCTGCGAAAAAGAAGAAAGTTCACATTACTCTGCTAACAACCATAATCAATGATATATGAAACATCAATCCCTTCTGGGAAATTATTATAACAGGAGATTTCAATTCAAACTTAATCTACACACCAGAAAAGGATGACAAATTAGCAGCTGATAATGAGTCCTGCGATGTACAACCCCAATATCAGCTTAAGTCGGCTCGTCCCAACTTAGTAGGACAACAACTGGTGACAACACTTGAATACCTGGGTTTGAGAATAATAAACGGTAGAACACCAGAAGACTACCCGCCAATGTATACTTACTTCGGAGGGAAATCGCAATCAAGGCTCGACTATACAGCAATATCACTATCATTAATGCCCTTTCTCACCCGGTTTTCTATCAAATTTACCACCAAAAGCGATCATTCATACCAACACATTTACTTTAGTCTAAAGCCTCCTAAGCATCAAACTAGTGCGATAACTGTAGAAAGCACGTTCTCAATTGATCTAATACGGCTGAAATGGACAACAGAGAACATTGACGAACTTCAAGTAAAAGTACAGAGAACTAAAACGGAAAGTGAATCTAGTGAACTGAGTAAGATACAAGAGTGGGTAAGCTTCACTGACAAATTAACAACAATCATGTCTGGTAAATCCAAACAAGCCTCGAAATCTAAAAATACCATGTTAACATCAATTGAAGTTGTCAAACCTAAGCGAGAACTAAGGAAAAATCTAAGGAGACTGAAAAGAACTGAGCCGACCCGCCCAGACTGGGAACTAATACGGAATCTTAAGAAAGAATACAAAAAGAAATTGTGGGAACACAAAAGAAGATGTGAGGACAACTTCTGGGCTAAATTACTATACACTGCGAAGAAAATCAATTCAAGCTCATTTTGAGGAATAATAAATGGTCTAAATCGGCCTGTTAACCCAATCACTTCAAATGTACAAGAAAATGATTGGGATACTACTAATAAAGAGATGCACAGACATCGAACCATCGAACCACCTAGTATGGAGAGAGAAAGTGCATGTAAATACCGAGGAGCAAGAGGAACAAACGAGCAATGACAGGACTGGTACACAAAACATAAACAGCACCCTAACCCGTCATCCGACCAAAGTGCAAAATGAAGACAAAGCACAATGGAAAGGAGCCGTAATGAGCGCTTGTAGCTTAGGGTCTACACCTGGAATCTCAGGCTTCCGTGACGAGATGTAAAAAGAATAATCTTGAAGGGTTGCGGAAATGGGGCCCCAGGACTAAATGGCATCCCCCCAATAATCTTCAAATCGGCCCCAGATTTCTGGAGCGGAAGGCTAAAAAACTTATTTGATGAAGTGGAGAATGAAAGGCAAATTCCGCCAAGCTGGCAAGGATCAGTAATTACCCCGATCTTTAAAGGAGGCGACAGAACGTCCCGGTCCAATTACAGGTTAATAGCACTTCTGGACGTAGACGCAAAGTACTACGCCTCACTAATATTGGAAGATCTGATTACCTGGTCTGACAAGTCAAAACGGATACCACTCAATCAAACAGGGTTCAGAAAAGGGTGCGGGACAACTACAAACATCCTATCGCTCTCGCTGATTGCGGACAAATACATTCGGAGGAAACAACAACTGCACCTCTGTTTTGTTGACCTAAAGGCGGCTTTCGACTGCGTGCGTGGAACATCCCAGAACAAATACTCAGAGGAATATTGCTTCTTTATTCCAACACATGGATGAGAGTAAAGCTGGGAGATGGCTCAAGTCTATCAAGAAAGGTCATAACCACCAATGGGCTGAAGCAAGTGTGCGTTCTGGCCCCGCATCTCTTTAACCTCTTCATGGCAGACCTGACACAAAAGCTAAACAAGATCAACTCTCATCCACCCAAACTAGGCACTCTATCACTATCCCACCTATCATACGCGGATGACATAGTCCTGATGAGCCTAACTAAGATCGGCCTACGAAGGTCGCTTGTAGGAATGCTGGAATACATAGCCGACAACAAGTTAGAGATAAACACCGCAAAAAGTAAAACAATGCTGATCAGTACACATCAGATGGCTAAACAGCAATTCCAATTCGAGGGAAAAAAACTAGAGGTAGTCTCCAATTATAAGTACCTGGGTTTTTACATCGACAACAGGCATAATCATTGGGAACAAAAAGCATACATGACTCAGAGGACAAACGCCCTATCATTTGCCTTCAGGTCCTTAGCAAAAAAATTGAAGGGCCCATCATTTAAACCCTTATTAGCAGTAATAACAGCTAAAATGTTACCGACATTATCATATGGCAGTACTTCATTATATGGGAAAGACGCCGACCTGTTAAACAAATCACAAGTGTCAATATATAAAGGAGTCTTTCAAATCCATCAGGCCGCATCCCCAGCACAGGTGAGACTAGAATTTGGTGTAACCAACGAAACGCTGGGGAGAATGTACGCAACCATTAAGCCATGGTATAGACTGAAGCAAAATGCAGCAGAATTGGAACTGAACAAGGCTCTGTGGGAGGAACTAGAGAAAGATGAAAAGTCTCCCTACAACCAATACTTAAAAAAAGCATTATCAGCAACTTTTACAGGTGAGCTCTGGAAAACCAGCCTGTCCTACTCATCCTTTAAACAAATCAGCAAAATTTCACTCTCTGCTAGTAGACAAAAACATCCTCAGTAAGAGAAAACATGCCTAACTATCACGTTCTCGGCCTATCGAAAGTTACAACTAATGGCCCTGCGCTTAGGCAAACTGCCGTCCATCGCGGATCAGCCAACATGGGTCCACAAAGGGCAGAAAGAATGTAGATTATGCAGAAGCGGCAAAGAGGATTTCATCCACCTAGTCTGCACATGTCCCAAACTGTTAAAAGCACAAGCCACTTTACTAAAATACGCCATGAACATCAGAGGAATAAGGACGTGCAGATCTGCAATTATAGCGGGCTTGGACCCAACTGACACCTTACTGAACTGTCAATTAATAAAGATTCCTACCGTACATGAGCAAGCATTAAAAAAAAAAATGAATCTCGAGCTACTGCACGCTAACGTTAAATAGGACTGACTAGTCTTGAGAGAGAACTTTGTATTCTGAAGATAACGGAGAGCAGGGCGAGAACATTTGAAAAATACTCTTTCGCACAACGGACTATGACTTAACTAATGCACCGGACTTATTAATCGTTATTCTCGCATTTTTGCAAACATCTGTATATTATTAAGTGACCAACTAACTGTTTAATGAGATTTCTTATACATACTTGCGTGTTAACAATTGCTAAACAAAGGATTTTTACGATTTTAGGACTTACAAAAAAAACTTTTTATTGGTGTTCTCAACTTTTTATAAGAAATTGTATTGTTGTGGTTTTAATTAACTGAAACAATAAATATTTTGAACTACTAAAATAGTGGAATGCGAACCACGACCTAAGTCGAGAATGGACCAGGAAGGTGTAGAAGAGCAGGGGACCCAAGGAACCACCCAAGGTGAGTATCTAGGAACCCCACGGAGGTTGTGTGCAGAGCCGGAACATGACAGCGTGCTCAATGTTAGTCAATAGGTAAGTCGCAGTTGCAAGTTTAAAGAAGAAGGACCCTTCACAGCGAACCCCGAAGAAACCCCGTGGAATATGGAAGGTTGGAGAGTCACCCCACCCGTGGATACCCCAGGAACCAGGATACCTACACCATGGAAACCAGGTGCATAGGTGTGAAGAGAAATCAGAACCTGCCGTAGACCACAATGGAGGACTTCGGGAAACATGTCACTGGCGAAGAAGGTGAAAGTGTCCAGTGGAACCCAAAGGTGGGTTCAAGGTGAGAGGTACCTGCAAGCAGAGAAGACAGAGTCTATGCTACTCATGAGGTACCAGGAGGCACGGAAGATGAATGCCCGCCGATGTCGGAGATGCAGGAGAGTTGACAGTGCCCTTGAAGTTGCAGCTGTATGGACCAGGCGAAGCAGAGGAGGACCAAGAGCCATGCACAAGCTGTCTCACGTCGGATGTCAAGGGTCAAGGGGTCAGTGTCCATCAGGAGCACCAACAAGCCTTGGCACCATGAGCAGGTAAGTCAGAGTAGGCCCTGAGCAAGCAGGCGAGCCCAATGGAGCCAAAGAAGACCCTCAGCAGGACTCATCGGCCGAAGCCACATGAGTCACAAGAGGACCTCGAGCAGCTCACCAACGGATGAAGGCCCACGGTGCAATGGATGCGATGCAGGCAAAGATCTTGTCTGCAGGAGATGCTTGATGTTGAGCTTCTTAGAACCCGAAGATCTCTGGAGGAGGGAGTCAAAAAGCCTTGGCAATGGCAAGTTGACGCGGTGCACAGGGGTTCTGTTATAGCGGTACCGACGAGGTATACTGGCCTCAAACTCGGTGAAAGGACAGTGCAGGCCTCGAGGGAGTTGCAGAACCACCACCTGTGTTGCTGAGCCTTTCTGAGTCTGTGGGAGCCCAGGATCAGCAGACCTGTCAGTTGCATTGCAGTGCCTGCAGATGCAGGGGAATGACTCCTTAACTCCAAGGGAGATTGCTTCGGGCGTCTTGGATGGTCAAAGGCCCTATGAAGAACCTGTATGGAGTGCAAGCACAGACGTTGCAGCAGACTTGAAGGACGACGAGACCAGGAGCAGCAGGAGTCTTCCCAGTTGCAATCTTGGTTCCCAACATAAAGTCGAGCGAGGTCCAGAGTACCCAGACGGTCACAGTTGAAATGGTATGTGATCTGAACCTTGTCCCACGATGAATCCAGGGACCCATCCACAGGTAAGCCCTTAAGTACCCTAAGGAAAGGGTTGGAACGATTCAATGGTCCCTCCCAGAGGAGGGGCTGGACAGTGGGGAGGATACTCCTATGACCTTTATCCTGTTTCGTGCCAGAGCGGGAGCCAACGGCTACCTGAACTGGTTTGGACTGGAGTATGCAAGGAGGGCACCAAATGTGCCCTTCAGGCAGTCTGAGTGGTGCTGGCAAGCGCCCCCACCCTGACCCAATACAAAAAGTCCTGTCTGGGAGGTGGTCACACCTCCCTGTGACAGGATACCTATTGTCCTGCCTTCCTCTGCTCGAGAGTTGCTCAGCAACATGAGGGCAGAATCATGTCTCTGGTTGACAGCAACCATAGTTTGCTGTCTGGGTCTAGAAGACTGGTACCGAGAGCACAGAGGGCCTCCTGGAGGAGCTTTACAATGCATGGAATTATACCTTCCACACCATTTACGTTGTGGGGGTATGATTCCAACATGTTTCGATACCAAACACAACAGTGTTAGTTACAGCCAGTTTAGAGATGGTCATCATGTAATGATGCATTGCCACTCTATGGATCTTAATGGCTGATGCACTTATAACCCTGGAGAATAGACTCCAACCTTTGTAGGGCTGTCCTGCTCATGCAGGGGCACCATCATGCTTAGAACCGAACACCCTGCCTTCAAGATTTAAAGGCCTGCCTTAGGAGTGACTTAGAGGTTTTAAGTGCAGTGACCCCAGATATAAGGAATCTTATATCTGTTGTAAGTGGTGCTAGCACCAGCTTACACAGGCTGCAATTGCAGTGCTGTAGTCACAATTTGAGTGGTCTCTCATGGGTGGCATAACACATGCTTCAGCCTATGGGAGACCTCTAGTGTACCTATGCCGTGTCATGTACAACCGGCAGGCCCAGACTGAGTTATTTCTACAGATGAGGGCACCCTTCCTCCGTGACGAGACTATTGACAGACACCCTACCCCAGGTTCTCCACCCCCTTGAATCACATTGAATTACACTGAATTGCACAACTGACTACTGTTGTACCACAAAATGATTACTTCCCCTCCCCTCCTAATTCCTCCCCCATCCTCGCTACCTGCGTAATACAGATGTCTACCTCCCCTCCTCACCCTCCCACTCCTAATACACCTTGCCTTCCCCCTCCCCAAATTTCTCCCTTCCTCCCCGTCCCACCCTTCATTTCCTGCCTCCCCCTTATGAAGCCCACACCCCATCCCTGCTAGCTCCTCTTATGCCCTTATCTCCTCCCAGCCCAAACCCCTTATTTTCGTCTTTTTGTCTCTTTCTGTCTGCCCCCACTATTCCCCCCTCATCTAATCCCCACCCCCTTCTCCCTACCCGGACACGCAGACCCACTAAACGGCAAGACCCCTCCCCCGCGCCAAAGATAACAGATGCTGCCCCCAGCCCTATCAGCCCTATCTTTTACCTCTTCTATCACGACACCACCCACCCTCTCAACAAAGCATTGGTGAATCACTAGCAGCAAGGATGGAGGACCTCTCTTCTTTTTCTCTGACACAACCCTGGCCCCTGCCCCATCCGCTGCCTGCACCATCCAACCCCAGAAGACCTACCTAATTGCCCCACCATTCCTCAATACAGGCGATGCCTCCTACCCAGGGTGCTCACCCCAACACACTCTCACCCGAGCCGAGAGCCCTAGATCCATTAGTCCTCATTTTAAGTGACATATAGGGTCCAGACCTGCGTCAGGGGAATGAGCACCCCCACCCCTCCCCTTCCGGGTTATCACTATTGGACTTTAGTATCTCTTAGAGTCTCCCAGTTGTTCTTGGATATTGTCTCTTACCATTGCCTCCTGCGACTGCCCTCTTACCCCCCCCTTCTTGGTACTATGTATCATATCATCCTGTCTATTACTATACGGAGTTATCACATCTAGCTGTTGGATGACGCTCACCCATATTGTATGTCTCTTCTTTACTTAATAAAAAATTGCAACACAAAAAAAAAAGATTCAATGCAAAATGTATTTTGGGATTTACTAAGGCACACAAAGCCTGATTTGCATGGCTCTGCATGGCTTACTAAAAAAAAAGTAATGCAATGCAGCCCATATAGCAGCAATGCATTCTACAGCACACTTACAAAGAGGAATACGCATCTAAGAAAATCTGTTTTAGCCGCAAGGCAGGCACCCTTGCGTTGTGGTGCTAGGGTACCTGTGTTTGTGCTAGGCTGCCAGAAGGTTGCCAGCTCAAGGAGAGAGCATAAGGGTGCCATATTTTTGTAAATATAGCACATTTCTGCTTGCTCTCCTTCACGTAATGCAGCACAGGGTGCCTGCGTTGACGCTAGGCAGCTGAAATTAACACCAGCGCATGGGGAAACGCAGGGCTGCACCGTATTGTTGTAAATACGGTCCATCCATGGTGTCGCAAGGACGGCGCAATGAAAAGTTACGCATCACTGTTTTCCCCAGTGATGCGCCACTTTTCATAAATGAGGCTGAATCTGCATTTCCTCTTCCCCTGGGACTCTGGCTGGTCATTCTGGCTGTTGGGTGGGTAGGGGGGTTAGGGGAGGTTTTTGACCTGTGTTGAATTTGGCCCTGGCCGGTCCATTCTGCATTCCGGTAGGTTTTTTGTTTCCTTAGTGGGGTATTTGTAAGTTGAAAAGTGAAGGGCTGAATAGCGTGAATTTTTTGCAGCTAATTAGACAGCCATTACTTTTTTTACAGTAGCATGTGTTTTTCGATCGCCTTGATGCTAGTATTAGCGACATTTTTCCCCACCGCAAGCTGATCCTAATGCCATGTAGCGACATAATGTAAATACGTTGCAAACATAGCGTTAGGATTTGGCAATCGGCAGCAATTGCCGCTAAGCAGCGTGAAAACTGCTTAACGGCAATTCTTGTAAACATACCCCTAAATGTAAATGGAGAACTAAATTTAAAGTAAAAATAATGTTTTCATATGCAGTAATTGATTTCAGAAACTGCAGTTGCATTTAGTACTTTTCAAAAAACCTTGGGGCATATCTACAAGGGCTGGCGATAAAATTATTGCCGCTTTAGCGTCAGTTTTCGGACGAAAAGCGGCGATAATTTCAACGCCCTATTAGCAAGGACACGCTAACGAGTGAATCCATGCTTCTTCGCCCTTTCCTTATCGCCCAGCTTTGCACCTCTAATGAGATGCAAAGTGGGCGTTCCTCCCCAGAATAACGGGAGAAATGTCGCTAAGCGACATTTCTCCTATTATCAAGGGAATCGCTAACAAGCATAGCGATAAGAAAAGTAGCGATAACCACGGTTATCGCTACTTTCCTTACGCATGCTTTAATTCTGACTTAGCCATGTAATCCAATGGGAGGTGGATTACATGGCTAAGACCACCCTGCCCTATCAGCAAGGTATCGCCGGTCACAGTGCGATTATCGCTGGTTTCCCAGCGATAATCACACTGTTTTCCAGCTATCGCTTGCATTGCTATCGCTTTGGAGATAAGCGTTGCTGATAGCACGCTATCTCTGCGATAGAAAGCAGGGATAGCCGGTGATAATTATCCTAGCGCTAAGTACGCTTAGCGATAATTATCGCCGGCCCTTGCTGATATGCCCCATGATTATTATTTATTTAACAAACTAGGGGGCATATTATCAAGGGCTCTATCGCCGCTTTAGCGGGACTTTTTCCCGCTAAAGCGGCGATAATTCTAAAGCCCTATTAGCAAGCTGTCGCTAACTGCTAACTTCTAGGCGATAGCGACCGAATTGGGTGCCGCTTTGCATGCCAGCGATATTTATCGCTAATGGCATGCAAAGTAGGCGTTCCCAACCTAAAAGCGACTGGAAACAGTCGCTAAGCTCGCTATCGCCTATTAGCGAGGCAGGGGAGGTGATTAACGAACCAGCGCTAAACACGTTTAGCGCTGGTTTGTTAACGCCTGGTCCAGACCTGATTTAGCCATGTAATCCAATGGGAGGTGGATTACATGGCTAAATCCCCTCGCCCTATCACCTAGCTAACACTGGTTACAGTGTGAATATCGCTTGTTTTCAAGCGATATTCACACTGTTCTCCAGGGTTTCTATCGCTTAGGAGATAAGCGTTGCTGATAGCACGCTATCTCCGCGATAGAAACCTGCGATAGCCGGCGATAATTATCCAAGCGCTAACTGCATTTAGCGATAATTATCGCCGGTTATTGCTAATAGGCCCCTAGATTACTTATTTGTGAAAGATGAACATTTGGATAATTCAACATATAATTTCCTCTTTGAAAAACGTTTCAGATATGTATTGGTTGTGGTAATTGTTTTAGTTCGTCTGCCATAGCAGAATTTCTGCATTGTTTTTCCTCTCCAAGCACATTTTTTCCAAAGAAAATGTCAATCCTTCGTAGAAGAGCATGTGGTGTTCCGTTAGCAGCATCCGACTATTCTACTGCCAAGAACCTGAAAAGGAAATATCAATGAACAGTGTTCCCTCGTGCTTTTGTTCTGAAATCGTGAACGAGTGATGCATTTGTAAGAATATTTCCAGAAAGGAAATCACTTCAGCTTCTCTGACATTTGGATAATGTTTTTATGCACAAGGGATTTTAACGATTTTCTTTGAAATAAATAATTTTGTTATTTTTTTTCTCCCCAGTTGGAGAGCTCTTGTTACTTGTAATCTGCAGCGGCGAACTGGATGAACTCGAGCTGTTTACAATTAAACGCTGATAAATCAGAGTTATTTTCCTGGGCAACCGTTTCCTACTCGACTTATTAAGATGGTGGCCAACTGATCTCTTCCACAGTGGTGAGAAATTTAGGGATAATATTTGACCAGAACCTCGCGTTTAAACCGCAAATCCCGTCATTTACTGCACCCTATTTTGCCGTACTGAACTCTTTCAAAAAGATGTTAAAGTTTTTACCAGCACAAACTCGGAAATCGATTGCGCTTGAGCTAATGACCCTTACATTAGATAATGCCATTCCCTATATCAAGAAGACCCCGCCTAGTTGATAAATAAATAAACTTCAGTTGGTTCACGTTACTCTTAACTGCCCTAGGAAGCAGTCCCTTTGGTTTGAAGCCCCTTCACTGGCAGCTATTGAATAAAATGGCCTAGTTCAAGACCTTGTTCATTACCTTTAGAACAGTTCACTTAAAAGGACTGCTCTATCTCAGGAGCAGATTTTGTCATTAGTCTACAAAGCTAAGGAGGGGCTATTAGCAGATCAGCTGTGGAATGAGCTCCTATCTGAATTGAGATTGATCATCTCAGAATCCTGACTAAAAAGGGGGCTGAAGACCTACCTCTTTAGTGAAGTGTAGGCTTAGGACTGTTCACCTGCTGGTTAGCGCCAGACCACTTCCTTAGAAGCAGCTGTTAGCTCTATACAAATGACAACTCATTCACTCATTCATAGAGAGGACATTTTAAAGGATCATTGTTGGACCTGGCCCTTTCTGCAGGGTCGCCCCCAAATTTTTTGCCTTTTACCACCCGCTTCTTGCGGAGTTCTTTTTTGTTGGCTTTAGGACTATGTGCATTTTACCACTGCTAACTAGTGCTACAGTGCTTATGCTCTCTCCTTAAAACATGGCTAAATTGGCTTATACAGTATACGTTATACCTAATTGGTATATTTAATTTACTTGTAAGTTCCTTGTAGAGTGATATACCATATACCCAGGACTTGTAAATTAAATGATTCTAGTGGACCTGCAGCACTTATTGTGCCACCCAGTTAAGTTGTCAAATGCAAAAACAACAAGGTGATGGATGGAATGCTTGAATTAATCTCAGCCACTGGCAATCGCTCTGTCCGCATCCCAATCCATCATTTTTTGCCCACTGAAGTGGCATGGTGGGCAAAAAACGATGGATTGGGACTCGGCCCAGAGTGATTGCCAGCGGCTGAAATTAATTTGAGCATTCCATCCATCACCTTGTTATTTTTGCATTTGCCACCCACTTAAGTAGCACCGTAAAACATGTTCCAGGCCTGCCACTGCAGTCTGAATGCAGTTTAAACTACCAATTTGACTTGGTAGTATAACCCCCTTGCCAAGCCTTAAACTCCCCGTTTATTGCATATAAGTCACCCATAAGGTAGTCTTTAGGTAGCGCAAATGGCAGGATGCATTATAATTAAATGTTTGGACGTAAACCTTTAAGTTTTACATTTCCTAGTAGTAAAGAAATCCTAAATTCGTTTTTCAATACTGTGAGGCCTACACCTCTCATAGGATAACACTGGGGATTCCTTATTACATTTAACATTTAATAAGATGTAATTCCCAATTGGGAGGAAGTGGCTTAGGGCCTTATGATGACTACGGTGGTCCATGGGGCCCCTGTAGACATGGTGGCGGTCCAACCACCGCCACACTGCCGGGCAGCCAGCAATATTATAAGTATGGCGGTCAGACCACCACTGAACCGCAGCTACCGCTGCGGATCAAAGATCCTTCTGTATTCTGGCAGTGGTTTGAGGCCAAAATATGCTGGCGGTGCCACAGATGCACTGCCGAACATATTTTGAATTGCCTCACCACTGCCCTTTTCATAGCGGTCGCACCGCCATTAAAAAAGGGTGGCGGTGAGGCAACAAAGGGGGCCATGGGGGTGCATGCAGTTTTCTACCCCAAGTTCCTGCACGGGAAGTAATGCCCGACATGGTGTATTCCTTCCCATGCAGGAACGTGCACTGGCCGTCCTGCAACGGTGCTGTTTAAGGCTCCCAATGAGCCTTTAAACAGCACCGCCGTGGGACCGCCATGCCGCCCACTCGACCAAATAATTACTTGTAATCTGGCGGGCAGCGGCGGTGAGTTTCAGCAGTCCTGGAGCGGAGCGATGCTATGGCAAAAGCTCCAGGACGGCCGACACTCATAATCAGGCCCTAAGTCATGTTCGGTGTCTTTGGAATTGTAATGAAAAACCTTATTTAATGGTAAAGTTTTTTTTTTTAATACAATTTTGAAAATGCATCTTTTAGAAAGTTGGCATTTTTCTACCCTTAGCGCTTTTGTGCCTGTAGCCTTTCTTGGGTCACATGACTAGGTGTAACTGACAGTTAGACTTTGTGAAGGCATTTGGGGGCACATGCATCAAGCATATTTACCTTCGCAAACGGGCCGATTCGCAGAAATGACCGGTCTGCGAACACAAAAAATGCTTTTCAGATGCAGCAAACCCTATTTTGCGAAATTGCAAAATGGGTTTGCAATTCGCTATTAGGAAGGGGCGTGTTTGGGGCGTCTCTTCCTAATACCGAATCGCATCAGTATGTAGGAATGTTTTGTGACCGAAATGTGGTTGCAAAACATTCACATTTTTCCACCTAATTTAAGTAGGTGGTAACCCATTCGCAAATGGGAAGGGGTCCCCAAGGGACCCCTTCCCCTTCGTGAATGTTTGTTACAGCATTTTTAAGAGCAGGCAGTGGTACCACGGACCACTGCCTACTCTTAAAAAATGAAAAGAAAACTTTTCATTTCACTTTTTGTAAAGCATCTCATTTTCCTTTAAGGAAAACGGGCTGCTTTACAAAAAAATAATTGCTTTATTTAAAAGCAATTACAGACATGGTGGTCTGCTGACCTCAGCAGGCCACCATCCCCGAGATTTTTGCGATTCCTAGGGGGTTGCGAATTGCGATCTACCTCATTAATATTAATAAGGTAGAGCGATTTGCGAACCCCTAAGAGTCGCTATCTGAAACTCTTTGAGTTTCATACATTGTAAATTGCTATTACCTAATTGCGACTCTCAAGAATTCGCAATTAGGTATTTGCAATTTACAATTTTGATGCATGTAGCCCTAGGTGTGCCTGAATGGCCACACCTAGGATGGGGGGGCGGAACTTAGCACAGTCCCACTTGCAACTAAATGTAACTAAATAGCCTGTGCTCTGCCTTCACGCAAAGTGCCTAATGACCTCACATTGTCACTGCAGCCAGCTTGGAGCCAGAACAGGGGAGTCAGAAAATGTCATGCACTTTAAAGCCAGTGTCTAAAGGGAGGGCACCAGGGTATAAAAAGGGAACCTTAGACACCAACTGTTCAGTACACTTCTAGACCTGTTGATACTCTGCCAGGAAGAATGACTACTGTGCTGCTGGAAGAACTGCCACTCTGCTGGACTGCTGTTCTGAAGGACTGCTGCCCTGATGGATTTCTGCCCTGCTGTCCTGCTCTCTGCTACCATCTGCTTAGGGACAGGGAATGGATCTTCAACTGTCCAGCATTTCCAGAGAGACTCAAAAGGGCTGGTTTGCAGGTCTCCTGTTCAGAACCAGAGGAACACAAAAAATCTTCCTACATCTTTAACCCACACCTGTACTCAACTTGAGTGAGTCCTGACTCTCAATTCAGTGAATTTCAAAGGTTTTTTAAATGCTAATTTCTAACTATAATGTCGCTGAAACATGTTTTTTTCAGTGAATTTCAAAGGTTTTTTAAATGCTAATTTCTAACTATGCCTACATAGGTAGGACATGTGCAGAAAGAGGAAGAAAGGCGCAGAAAGAAGCAAGAGAAATGCAGAAAGAGGCAACAGAAGTCCAGAAAGAGGAAGAAAGGTGCAGAAAGAAGCAAGAGGTGTGCAGAAAGAACCAACAGAGGTGCAGAAAGAGGCCTTGTTGCAAAGTCATCCTGTGCCCTGGGCACCCCCCAACTTTTGCTGAGTGGTACTGGTGGTAACTGACTCTGACTGACCCTGGGCTCTGCCTAACCAGGCCCGGAACCAGTGCTATGCTGAAAGACACTTAGAATGCAGTGAAAACACCTACATATACTAGGGTACACTATGGGTTGGGGTACCCCTGTGATTGGCATTACCTCCCCTGTAAGGCCCTAGTACATAATAGGGCAGGGGGATTAAAATTACTCTAAGCCCCTAGCATATAATAGGGCATGGCAGTTTAGAGGCCAGCAGCCCTTTTCTGCGCTTGCATGTGTGCACTGCTGAGCCTGAGGTCAGTCTAAAAGTAGCCCTGTGTGTGCAGAAAGAGGCAAGAGAGGTGCAGAAAGAAGCAAGAGAGGTGTAGAATGAAGCAAGAGAAGTGCAGAAAGGAGCAAGAGAGGTGCAGAAAGAAGCAAGAGCAGTGCAGAAAGATGCAAGAAAAGTGAAAAAATAAGCAAAACAGGTGCAGAAAGAGGCAAGAGGGGTGCAGAAAGAGGCAAGAGCAGTGCAGAAAGAACCAAGAGATGTGCAGGAAAAGGGAAGAAAGATACAGAAAGAGGCATGAGGGGTGCAGAAAGAAGCAAGAGAGGTGTAGAAAGAAGCAAGAGCAGTGCAGAAAGAAGCCATAGAAGTGCAGGAAGAAGCAAGAGAGGTGGAGAAATAGGAAAGAGGGGTGCAGAAAGAGGCAAGAGGGATGCAGAAATTTGCAAAACAGATGCAGAAAGAAGCAACAGAGGTGCAAAAAGAGGCAAGAGGGGTGCAGAAACAAGCCAGAGAAGTGCAGAAAGAGGCAAGAGAATTGCTGTAAGAAGCAACAGAGGTGTAGAAAGAAGCAAGAGAAGTGCAGAAAGAGGCAAGTGAGGTGCAGAAAGAGGCAAGAGAGGTGCAGAAAATGAAAAGAGATCTGCAGAAAGAGGCAAGAGGGATACAAAAAAGGGAAGAAGGGTGCAGAAAGAAACAAAAGAAGTGCAGAAAGAAGGAACAGAGGTGCAAAAAGAGGCAACATGGGTGAAGAAAGAGGCAACAGGGGTGCAGAAAGAAGGAAGCAGAAAGAGGCATGAGGGGTGTAGAAAGAAGCAAGAGATGTGCAAAAAGAAACAGAAGAAGTGCAGAAAGACGGAACAGAGGTGCAGAAAGAGGCAACAAGGGTGAAGAAAGAGGCAACACGGGTGCAGAAAGAGGGAAGAGGGGTGGAGAAAGAGGCAAGGGGGTATAGAAAGAAGTAAGAGAGCTGTAGAAAGAAACAAAAGAAGTGCAGAAAGAAGGAACAGAGGTGCAGAGAGAGGCACACGGGGTGCAGAAAGAAGTCAGAAAAGTGCAGAAAGAAGCAACAGAGGTGCAGAACGAGGGAAGAGGGGTGGAGAAAGAGGCAACAGAAGTGACTCTGGGGTGTTTAAAGCCCTCTTTCTTGCTCATTTGATTACCTCTTTGGGATATGCTCGGTCCTCCAATTTCCTTGCCAGGTCCTCTGCCTGTTCTGCATATGCCTGAGTGGAGGAACAATTCATGCGATATCGCAGGAATTGACCTACCGGCAAATTATCACGGAGGGCCCTTGGGTGGTAGGACCTATAGTGCAGTAAAGAATTTTTGTCGGTGGGTTTCTGATGTACATTAGTCACCAACTTGTTGTTTTCTGCCTTAATGTCAAGGTCAAGGTAGGTCGCAGTGTTCCTATTGATGGTCCACGTAAATTTCAAACATTCGTCAAGAGTGTTAAGCCAATTCAAGAATGTATGAAGCTCATCTTCAGTTCCCAACCAGACGCACAGCACATCATCGGTGTATCTCTTCCAGAGAACACTGTTCCTCTAGAAGAGATTTGTGGGATGGTCAATGTAGTTGGATTCAAACTGGCCTACATAAATGCAGGCCAGACTTGGGGCAAAGGTAGCCCCCATTGAAGTCCCAGATACCTGGAGGTACATCTGGTCTTTATACGCAAAGAAATTTTGTGTGAGAGCAATCTCCACACATTGTAGCACGAACGACTGGGGGATGTCGTAAAACCACTCGCATTCCCCCAGGGCACGTGCTGCTGCCACCAGCGTAGCAACCTGGGGGATGCTGGTGTATAGCGACTCGATGTCAATGGTGACCAAAAATTGTTGGTCCGGTTCATACTCCACAACGTCTATAATGTTCAGGATGTCAGTAGTGTCTTGAACGTATGAGGGCTGTGTGATAATACATTCCCTCAAGAAAAAAATCTGAAAATTGCGACAATGGCTCCAACAACGATTGGTTTCCCGAAACTATCGGGTGCCCGGGTGGTGGCCGCTGGGCTTTGTGTATCTTCGGCACAATGTAAAATGCCGGAACCCTGGGTTTGTTGTTAATCAAGAATTCTGCCTCTTTGTGAGTGAGCCACTTCTTCTCTTTGGCCTCCGTGACCATTTTAATGATAACTGCCTGAAGTTCTTTGGTGGGGTCCCTAGATAGCGGTTTATAATTCTGGCATGCCCCCAGTAACCTGGCCACCTCAGCCTTATAATCTTGGGTGTTCATCACTACCACCGCCCCGCCCTTGTCGGCCGGTTTGATGGTAAGTAAGGAGTTATTTTTTATAGACTTAACAGCTTGCCAATCTCGGCCGCTCATGTTGCTGTAGACCGGGCCATTGGCATTTTGTTCCAGCTTCGAGATGTCCTGCAAGACCTTCTGTTCAAAGACGTGGACCTCCGGGCCCACCTGGTGGTTTGGAGAGCAAAACTGAGAGGGACGACGTAAATTTGTCGAGAAGATTGAGGGGGTATCTTGTTCTTTTACCTCAACATTTTTTTACGCTTGATCTTTCGCATAAGGCCATAGAATTCCCCATAGAATTTAAAACTGTCATGCTTAGGGGTTGGGACATACCCAAGACCTTTATTGAGGACCCTGAGTTCATCTTCAGTCAGTTGGTGGTCTGATAAATTGACCACTGTATCGTTGGTACTTCTGACTACAGTGGGGTTTTGCCCCAGCTGCGCGTGATTCTGGGAGAGAACATTTGCCATGTTGAATTCAGATTCTGACGTGCCCGACCCCTCCCCTGCCTCTGTGACTTGCCCCTCTTTGGTCTGTTGGATGTTGACCTAAAAAAGCCTGAAACAGTGCTCCCAAGTCTTCGTTCGATCTCTCTTGAGGGTTGAATCTCACCCTACTTCGGTTAGAGGTGGATGGTTGGCCACTGTAGTCGTCGTCCTCACTACTCATGTTTTCAAAAGTCCAGTTATTGGGGGTCCTCCTAACACTGTGTGAGTGTGGACTAGTACACATTTACAAACAGAGGGGGTTGCAGGTATGCTCAAAATGGGAAACTACCCGGTAAATATATTCCCAAGATGAAGGTGGCTTCCACACATACCAAAATAGTTGCTATACTAAGTGCTGTCTGTAATATGTTGTGTTATGTTGTCTCTGTCTCCCGCAGGTAAAAAGATATAAAAATTGGTGCAGTGTGGCGAAAACTGACCCTTGCCCTGAAGAAATTGCCGTGAGTTTCCTTTGGCAATGAAACATGTTGGCCCTCTATAACTAAACAGATAGTGGGCAACAGTGTGTCTTGGTTTTAATGTGAGCAGACCCACAGCACATAATAAAGTAGGATAGCCAGTGGATGTCTAGCTCGTTTTTAGATTTGGAATAGCGGTATTCAAGTCCAGATCCCGCTACTCCCTACAGGGTTGGTACAGTCGGGCGCATGGTTAAGACATCCTACACGCCGACACCACGATACACCACACTGAGCACGCCGTCTTTATATTATTTATTTTTTCACACTTTTCTGTTACGGGTTGACAGTTGCTGATGATGAGAACCTGAGGGTGCAGGTGAGAACCGATCTGCATACTCCCATGGTGTTACTCCCGTGAGGCTCTGTCAACCTTTTTCACCACTTTTTTCTTTGTTTTTTTATGTTCCGTCATCCACACTTGAGGGTGGAACAGACCATGGGAGATAGAGCTTAATAAAACGTTAACAAGAGATGTCCAGAAAGAAACAAAAGAAGTGCAGAAAGAAGGAACAGAGGTGCAGAAAGAGGCAACAGGGGTGAAGAAAGAGGGAAGAAGGGTGCAGAAAGAAGAAAGAGACATGCAGAAAGAAGCAACAGAAATGCATAAAAAAGCAACAGAGATGCAGAAAGGGGGAAGTGGGGTGGAAAAAGAGGCAAGAGGGATACAGAAATAAACAAGAGAGGTGCAGAAAGAAACAAAAGAAGGACAGAATGAAGGAACAAAGGTGCAGAAAGGGGCAAGAGGGGTGCAGAAAGAGGGAAGAGGGGTGCAGAAAGAGACACAAGGGGTACAGAAAGAGGCCCGAGGGGTGCAGAAAGAAGTAAGAAAAGTGCAGAAGGAAGCAACAGAGGTGCAGAATGAGGAAAGAGGGGTGGAGAAATAGACAACAGAAGTGCAGAAAGAAGCAACAGAGATGCAGAAAGGGGGAAGTGGGGTGCAGAAAGAGGCACGAGGGGTGCAGAAAGAAGCAAGAGATATACAGAAAGAAACAAAAGAAGTGCAGAAAGAAGGAACAGAGGTGTAGAAAGAGGCAACGGGGTGAAGAAAGAGGGAAGAAGGGTGCAGAAAGAAGCAAGAGAGATGCCGAAAGAAGCGACAGAAATGCATAAAAAAGCAACAGAGATGCAGAAAGGGGGAAGTGGGGTGGAGAAAGAGGCAAGAGGGATACAGAAATAAACAAGAGAGGTGCAGAAAGAAACAAAAGAAGTACAGAAAGAAGGAACAGAGGTGCAGAAAGAGGCAAGAGGGGTGCAGAAAGAGGGAGGAGGGATGCAGAAAGAGACACAAGGGGTACAGAAAGAGGCACGAGGGGTGAAGAAAGAAGTAAGAAAAGTGCAGAAGGAATTAACAGAGGTGCAGAATGAGGGAAGAGGGGTGGAGAAACAGGCAACAGAAGTGCAGAAAGAAGCAACAGACGCAAAAAGGGGGAAGCTGGGTAGAGAAAGAGGCAAGAGGGGTGTAGAAAGAAGCAAGAGATGTACAGAAAGAAACAAAAGAAGTGCAGAAATAAGGAACAGAGGTGCAGAAAGAGGCAAGAGAGGTGCAGAAAGAGGGAAGAGGGGTGCATAAAGAGGCACAAGGGTTGCAGAAAGAAGGGACAGAGGTGCAGAAAGAGGGATGAGGGGGGAGAAAGAGGCAAGAGAAGTGCAGAAAGAAGCAACAGAGATGCAAAAAGGAGGAAGTGGGGTGCAGAAAGAGGCATGAGGGGTGCAGAAAGAAGCAAGAGATATACAGAAAGAAACAAAAGAAGTGCAGAAAGAAGGAACAGAGGTGCAGAAAGAAGTGCGAGAAATGCATAAAAAAGCAAAAGAGATGCAAAAGGGGGAAGTGGGGTGGAGAAAGAGGCAAGAGGGATACAGAAATAAACAAGAGAGGTGCAGAAAGAAACAAAAAAAGTGCAGAAACAAGGAACAGATGTGCAGAAAGAGGCAAGAGGAGTGCAGAAAGAGAGAAGAGGAGTGGAGAAAGAGGCACAAGGGGTGCAGAAAGAGGCACGAGGGGTGCAGAAAGAAGTAAGAAAAGTGCAGAAAAAAGCAACTGAGGTGCAGAAAGAGGGAAGAGGGGTACAGAAAGAGGCAGGAGAGGTGCAGAAAGAAACAAAAGAAGTGCAGAAACAAGGAACAGATGTGCAGAAAGAGGTAAGAGGAGTGCAGAAAGAGAGAAGAGGAGTGCAGAAAGAGGCACAAGGGGTGCAGAAAGCGGCACGAGGTGTGCAGAAAGAAGTAAGAAAAGTGCAGAAAAAAGCAACTGAGGTGCAGAAAGAGGGAAGAGGGGTACAGAAAGAGGCAGGAGAGGTGCTGAAAAAGGCAAGAGGGGTGCACAAAGAAGCAAGTGAGGTGCAGAAAGAGGCAACAGAGGTGCAGAAAGAGGCAAAAGAGGTGCAGAAAGTAGAAGAGATGTGCAGAAAGAGGCAAGAGAAGTGCAGAAAAAGAAAGAACGGTGCAGAAAGAAGCAACAGAAATGCAAAAAGAGGCAAGAGAGGTGCAGAAAGAAGCAAGAGTGGCTTGCACACCTTTAGTACCAATTTAACACCCACATTTAGCAATAAGTAACAGGTGACCATTCTAGGTTTACAAAGGACCTTTCACCACGCTGTCACACTTGTTGCTGCATTTTTTGTAATGTTTGAGTCGCTTCAGCTAGAAACAAGGCTTTTTTTGTTCAAATCTGCAGATTAGATAGCAGATGATGGATTATGTGGCTAATGCGGAACATGTATAATTGTGCGAAAGTTGGTGCAGCCAAACAGTCGCATAATTCCAGTGGCCCTGCTCATACCTCTGACTAGGTCCAGAAGTGCTCCTCAGTGATTCCTACTTTTTTTGTCTCATTGAGTTTATAGTTTAGCTTTTATGGAAATGAGGAAGTCTAAACCTGAGGTTACCACTCCACAACACAGACTACCATACCACATAATTACTCTACATAACACATAATCCCACTCTAAATAATTTCTATTCACTAAATACCACATACTTTCTATCCACATAATTTCACTGCACAACATACCACATAATTCCACTACACACAACGTACATCCACTCCAACTCCAAAAAACATTAGTAAAAAACTTTTACATTTACAACACAAATAGCTCTAACTCTAGCAAATGCGAGACCTATTGCATTGCAAATGCTTCTTTAACTAGTAGTCATGTTTGCAGAGTGGTGGAGAAAGGGGACTGAGCCTCTGACCAGCGCTCAGGAATTCCGCTGTGTAGGACTTACAGGAGGTACCAGGAGGGCTTCTTGGCCCCAAAGTCCCTCAGGAGTAAAGTGGACTTCATTCCCCAACCAGTAGTGTGCCAGGAGGTGCAATTGCAAAGTGGTATAGAAAGGGGGCCGTGGCCAAGAACATCCTTGTGGGCCAACTACCCCTCCTATTACCTCCAGTAAGTCCCACACATCCCACACAGCAGGATTGGTAAGTTCTCATAGCAGGCCACGTCCCCTTTGCCCACCACTCTGCAAACGCTCTCCCTGGCATGCTCTTGGATGGGGATTACAGTCCATTTCGCTAGTGGTGGTCCTTCGGGGCCAACTAGCCTACCTGTTATCTCCAGTAAGCCCCACACAGTGGGATTGCTGAGAGGTGGCCATGCCCCCTTTCTTCACCACTCTGCAGACTAGCCTCCTGGAGTGCTCTTGGTTAGGGATGAAGTCCCCTTGCCTCCTGAGGGTCCCTGGGGGCCAACTAGCCTACCAGGTACCTCCAGTAAGCCCCACACAGCTGGATTGCTGAGTGGTCCGAGGCCATGCCCCCTTTTTACACCACTGTGAAAACGCACCTCCTGGTGCACTGCTGCTCAGGGGATGAAGTCCACTTGTGTTCTGAGGTCCTCAGGACACAAGAGGACCTCATTGCCCCACCAGCAGTGCACCAAGAGGCCCGTTTGCAGAGTGGTGTAAAAAGGGGCGTGGCCCTGGACCACCTCTAAGCAATCCCACTGTGTGGGGATTACTGGAGGTACCTGGTGGTCTAGTTGGCCCCTAAGGACCCTTAGTATTCAAGGGGGCTTAATCCCCCAATCCAGAACGTGCCAGGAGGTGCGTTTGCACAGTGGTGCAGGGAGGGGGTGGGGCCTCGTGACGAGATGCCGGCTTTTTTTAAATTTCCTTTTTGGAAGGGGGGCTGTGTGCCTCCCCTTCCTTTTATTATTTTGGACCGTGAGGACCCCATCCCCAGGGCCTGAGCATTTTTATGATTTTAAAAAAAAAAAAGGGAAGGGAGCCGCGCGGCCTTCCTCCCTTGGCCGATTTCGGCCCCGGGGACCCCATTCCCCGGGGCATGGCCACATATTTATTTATTTTTTTTGATTATTTTTAAGGAGGGGGGCTTTGCAGCCCCCCTCCTGAGGCCATTATTGGCCCCGGGGACCCCATCCCCAGGGCTTTACCTCGTGCTTTTTTTTAAAAAAAAAAGTGTTTAGGGAGGGGAGCCACGTGGCCCCCCTTCCCTTTGTAACTATTAGCCCCTGGGACCCCATCCCCCAGGGCCAGCCCTCACATTGGGGTCTGCGGGGGGAGCCCCAATGCCCCCATGGTCCCAGCCAGCTCCCCGCCACCTGCAGGCAGGCATTGCTTTTGGACAAGGTGAGCTGCTAACATGCAGCTCCCCTTGTCCAAAAGCAATTCTGCTTTGCTTCTTGGAAGCGAAAGCATGTTTCTTGCTCTCGCTTCCAAGAAGCAAAGCAGTGTTTGCTATGGCAGGGCGGGAGCCGTGCTCCCGCCCTGCCATAGCAAATGGAAATTTCCCGGGGGACATTGCAGGAGCCAGCCCTTGGGGGTGGTGGTCCCCAGGGCCATCAAGGGCTCCAGGAGGTGGGCCGCATGGCCCCCTCCCAACATTGACATAGCCCCGGGGAGGTGGTGGTCCCCAGGGCAGGGGGTCCGCAACAGACCCCCAGCTTCTTTTAATTAGTGGCCTGTGGGGTGGTGGTCCCCGGGGCGTGTTGGGGAGCTCAAGCCCCCCACACTTCTTTATTTAAAGAGCCCCGAGGAGGTGGCGGTCTCTGGGCTGCGGGGGGCCATGTGCCCCCTGCATTCGTTAATTAAAGCCCAGGGGAGGTGGCAGTCCCCGGGGCTGCGTGAGGGGGACAGGAGCCCACCCACACTTTTTTAAAATTTTAATAAAAATAATTAAGCCCCGGGGAGGTGGCGGTCCGTGGGGCTGCAGGGGCCCACGCGGCCCGCATATATTTGCATATTACCCCCAGGACCTGGACAACCCGGGGGCTTAAAGAAAACAAAGTGCGGGAGAACGCACTTTGTTTTTTTTTAAATTTTCTCTGCAGGATTCGCGAACCCAACATGAATCCTGTGGGACCCCCTGAGCAGGGTGTTTCTACCCTGCCCCCTTTTTTTGTTTTTTTACCCTTTATTAACCTTTTTCTTGTAAAAAAAAATGTAAGTAAGTCCGTTTTTATATAGCGCAGCTACTCACCCTTACGGGTCTCAAGGCGCTGGGGGCCGTTGTGGAAATTAAGTGAGCTATTGCCCAGAGTCACATGGTGCTGAGCTGAGCTGCCGCCGGAGCCGGGGATCGAACGGTGAACCCTGTGCTCCGAAGTCAGCTGCCCTGGCCGCTGCACCACACCTCTCCACCTCTCCTTGTGACTCGGTTTTACTGAGTCACAAGGTGGCTGCCAACACATTCTGGTTTGGAGTGTTGGCAGCCAATCAGAATGAAGCCCGTGCTCGGGAGGGTTCGCGAATCCTCCTCGGTGCTCAGATATATACATTTTTATTTTTTTAATTTCTCAGCAACTACTGAATGGATTTACACCATTTAAAACAAAGCACGCTTTCTGGACGAAAACCTACCTTTTTGCCAAATTTGGTGTAATTCTGTTCAGCAGTTCGGCCTGTAGCTTTGTCTAAAATTCCTATGGAAATTAACATGGGGAAAACGCATTTTGGGACCCCCCTTTTTCTCGGCTCCCGCTTGACGAATCACCCCAAAACTTTTAAAACAGGAGCTGACCCGAGTGAACCATTAGTTTGGAAATTTTCATGAAGATTCGTCAAACGGCGCACAAGATATTGTCAAAAGAAAAACGATTTTTGAATAGAAACGAGGTCCTAACTTTAACTACCTACTGGCGACCGCCAGTAGGTAATATAAATATATATGTATATTTACATATATATATTCACAAAAAAAACAAAGGTTCCAGGGACGTTATAGTTAAGCTGACATTTCACTCGTACAAAACCAGAGAAATTCAGCCGTTAGAGTTAACTGAGTTAACTATAAATTGCTCCCCCGCAATGCATTGCTTATGACCTCACATATTACATCACTCATGACATGGTCAGTGACATCACTAATAACATCACTGATGACATCTCAAATTTTTGTACAAGTGAAATGTCAGCCTAACTAAAACGTCCCTGTAACCTTTGTTTTTTTAGTGAATTTTCAAGGTTTTTTAAATTCTATTTGCTAACTATAACGTCCCTGTAACCTTTGGTTTTTTATTGAATTTCTAAGGTTTTTAAAATTCTCTTTGCTAACTATAACGTCCCTGTAACCTTTGGTTTATTTAGTGAATTTCTAAGGTTTTTTAAATGCTATTCCTAACTATAACGTCCCTGTAACCTTTTTTGTTTGAATTTTTGTAAGGTTTTTAAAATGCTAATTCCTAACTATAATGTTTGAGTAACCTTTGTTTTTTTTAGTGAATTTGTAAGGGTTTTTAAATTCTATCTGCTAACCCCTGTAACCTGTGTTTTTTAGTGAATTTCTAAGGCTTTTGCAGGGTGGTTGAGAAAGGGGGCTGGGCCTCCAACCAGCTCTCTGGAATTCCGCTGCGTAGGACTTACAGGAGGTACCAGGAGGGCTTCTTGGCCCCCAATGTCCCTCAGGACTAAAGTGGACTTCATCCCACAACCAGCAGTGTGCCGAGAGGTGCATTTGCATAGTGGTGGACAAACGGGCGTAGACTCTGAGCACCTCTCAGCAATCCCACTGTGTTGGGCTTACTGGATGTAACAGGTGGACTAATTGGCCCCTAAGGATCCTCACCAGCGAAGGGGACTTCATCCCCCAACCAAGAGCATGCTAGGAGGCGCATTTGCAGAGTACTAGACAAAGCGGGCGTGGCCTCTAGCGAATTGCCAGCTTGGTTTTAAAAAAAAATTATTTTATGAAGGGGGGACTGTGTGGCCCCCTTCCCGTTACTCTTTTGGGATCTGGGGATTCTATCCTCCGGGGCCTGATCCATTTTTTATGTTTTTTAATGACACAAAACAGGAGGCCGAGGACCCCACTCCCCGGAGCCAGGCCTTCATGTATATATATATATTTTTTTAAAGGGAGGTGAGCCGTGCGCCCCCCCTACCTAGGCCTATTTTGGACCTGGGGACCCATCCCCAGGGCAAGGCCTTTTCCTTTTTTAAAAGTTAATTTGAGAATAAAGGAATGGGGGCCCCCCTTCCCTGGGCAAGTTTTGGCCCCAGGGACACCATCCCCCGGGGCCGGCCATGTATTTATTATTTTGTAAATATAGGATGGGGGCCACGCGGACCCCCTCCTGAGGCAATTTCAGCCCTGGAGACCCCATCCCCAGGGGCCAGGCCCTAACTTTTTTCTTTAAATGGGTAGAGGGACCTGCCCGGTGCCCCCTACCTGGGCCGATATTGCCCCGGGGACAACATCCACCGGGGCATGGCCAGGTTGTTGGGGACCGCAGGGGGAGCCTCAAGGCCCCTGTGGTCCCTGCAAGCTTCCCTCCTCCTGCAGGAGCCAGCATTGCATTTGGGCAGAGGGAGCTGCAAACATACAGCTCCTTCTACCAAAAAGCAATTCTAATCTGCTTCATGGAAACAAGAGCATTTTTTATGCTCTTGCTTCCTTGAAGCGAAGCAGTGTTTGCTATGGCTTGGCTGGAGCAGTGCTCCCACCAAGCCATAGCAAACTGCAATGTCCTGGGGGTGGGACATTTCTGGAGCTGTCCCTGGGGGGTGGCGGTCCCCAGGGCCATGGAGGACTCATGGAGGGGGGCCACGGGGCCCACCACCCATCTACTTTGTAGCCCCGAGGACGTGGTGGTCCCCAGGGCTCCACAATGGACCGCCATCTTTATATATTTTGTGCCCTGGGGAGGTGGCGGTCCCCAGGGAGGTGGCGGTCACCAGGGCAGCAGAGTGGCGCATGGCCCCCTGCATTTTAATTTATTAGCCCCAGGAAGGTGGGGGTCCCTGGGACTGCATGAGGGGGGCTGGAGCCCCCCACACATTCTATTATGAATATAGCACCGGGGAGGTGGCAGTCCCCGGGGCTGCGGGGGCCCAGGTGGCCCCCGCATTAGCATTATTATTTCAATTGCCCCCGGTACCTGGCCCACCCGGGGGCCTAATTAAACGAAGCGTGGAAGACCACGCTTTGTTTTCTTTTTATAAAAAAATGCTTTTTCTTGGCCCTGGGGTCCGGGTGTTTTAACCATGCCCCCTTTTCTTGTTTTTTTCACATTTTTCTAGTTACTCGGTTAAACCGAATCACAAGATGGCTGCCAACACTTCCTGGTTTGAAGTGTTGGCAGCCAATTAGATCCCAGGCATGAGATCAGGAGGGTTCGCGGATCCACCGCGGCTACAGTTGTATATCTGCAAAATCTTCAGATTTCTCATGAACTACTGAACGAATTTATACCATTAAACAAAAAGAGTGCTCTATGGACCAAGAGCTAATTTTTTGCCAAAATTGGTGTAATTACGTTCAGCAGTTCGGGCTGTAACTGTGTCAACAGTTCCCTATGGAAATTAACATGAAGACAAAGTGTTTTGGAACCCCCCCTTTTTCTCGGTTCCCGCTTAACGAATCACCTCAAAACTATCAACACAGCCCCCTTCCTGTTTTTTTAAAACATTTAAAAAAACAAATAGGTCAGGCCCAGGGGGATATTGTCCCCAGGGCCCAAAAAGTATTAAGGGTAGGGGGGCCACACAGCCCCCCTTTCTAAAAGAAGGCAGAAAAGAGAAGCTGGCATCTTGCGGGAGGCCCTGCCCACTCCCTGAACTACTCTGCAAAAGCACCTCCTGGCACGCTCGTGGTTCGGGGATGAAATGCTCGTTGCTACTGAGGGTCCTTAGGGGCCAACTAGCCCACCAGGTACCTCCAGTAAGTCCCACACAGTGGGAGTTCTGAGAGGTGGTGCAGGCCAAGCCCCTTTTGACACCACCCTGCAAGCGCGCCTCTTGGCTCAGTGCTAGTGGGGCAATGAGGTCCCCTTGCATCTTGAGGGCCTCAGGACTAAAGTGGACCGCATCGCCCCACCAGCAGTGCGCCAGGAGGCGTGTTTGCAGAGTGAGGTAAAAAGGGGGCGTGGCCTCTGACCACTCTCAGCAATCCAGCTGTGTAGGGCTTACTAGAGATAACAGGAGGGATATCCGGCCCCCAGGGACCCTCAGGAGGCAAGGGGACTTCTTCCCCAAGCAAGAGCACACCAGGAGGCGCGTTTGAAGAGTGATGGAGAAAGGGGGCGTGGCTTGTGTCCACCCCTCAGCAATCCCACTGTGTGGGGCTTACTGGAGGTAACAGGTAGGGTAGTTGGCCCGTAGGACCACCACAAGCGAAAGGGACATTAATCCCCATCCAAGAGCATGCCAGGGAGAGCGTTTGCAGAGTGGTGGGCAAAGGGCACGTGGCCTGCTATGAGAACTTACCAATCCTGCTGTGTGGGACTTACTGGAGGCAATAGGAGGGGTAGTTGGCCCCCAAGGATGTTCTTGGCCACGCCCCCCTTTCTCCACCACTCTGCAAATGCACCTCCTGGCAAACTACTGATTGGGGGATGAAGTCCACTTTACTCCTGAGGGACTTTGGGGGCCAAGAAGCCCTCCTGGTACCTCCTGTAAGTCCTACACAGCGGAATTCCTGAGCGCTGGTCGGAGGCTCAGTCCCCTTTCTCCACCACTCTGTAAACACGACTACTAGTTAAAGAAGCATTTGCAATGCAATAGGTCTCGCATTTGCTAGAGTTAGAGCTATTGGTGTTGTAAATGTAAAAGTTTTTTACTAATGTTTTTTGGAGTGGAGTGGATGTACGTTGTGTGTAGTGGAATTATGTGGTATGTTGTGCAGTGAAATTATGTGGATAGAAAGTATGTGGTATTTAGTATATAGAAATTGTTTAGTGTGGGATTATGTGTTATGGAGAGTAATTATGTGGTATGATAGTCTGTGTTGTGGAGTGGTAACCTCAGGTTTAGACTTCCTCGTTTCCATAGAAGCTAAAATTTAAACTCAATGAGACAAAAAAAAGAAGGAATCACTGAGGAGCACTTCTGGACCTAGTCAGAGGTATGAGCAGGGCCACTGGAATTATGCGACTGTTTGGCTGCACCAACTTTCGCACAATTATACATTTTCCGCATTAGCCACATAATCCATCATCTGCTGCCTAATCTACAGATTTGAACAAAAAAGCCTTGTTTCTAGCTGAAACGGCTCAAACGTTACAAAGATGCAGCGACAAGTGTTACAGCGTGGTGGAAGGTCCTTTGTAAACCTAGAATGGTCACCTGTTACTTATTGCTAAATGTGGGTGTTAAAGTGGTACTAATGGTGTGCAAGCCACTCTTGCTCCTTTCTGTGCCTCTCTTGCCTCTTTTCTGCATTTCTGTTGCTTCTTTCTATACCTTTCTTTCTTTCTTTTTCTGCACCTCTCTTGCCTCTTTCTGCACATCTCTTCTACTTTCTGCACCTCTTTTGCCTCTTTCTGCACCTCGGTTGCCTCTTTCTGCACCTCACTTGCTTCTTTGTGCACCTCTGTTGCCTCTTTCTGCACCTCACTTGCTTCTTTGTGCACCCCTCTTCCCTATTTCTGCACCTCTGTTTCTTCTTTCTGCACTTTTCTTACTTCTTTCTGCACCCCTCGTGCCTCTTTCTGCACCCATTGTGCCTCTTTCTGCACTCCTCTTCTCTCTTTCTGCACTCCTCTTGCCTCTTTTTGCACATCTGATCCTTGTTTCTGCACTTCTTTTGTTTCTTTCTGCATTTCTTTCGAATCTTTCTGCATCTCTCTTGCTTCTTTCTGCACACTTCTTCACTCTTTCTTCACCCCTTTTGTCTATTTCTGCACCTCTGTTCCTTCTTTCTGCACTTCTTTTGTTTGTTTCTGTACATCTCTTGCTTCTTTCTGCACCCCATGTGCCTCTTTCTGCACCCCACTTCCCCCTTTCTGCATCTCTTTTGCTTCTTTCTGCACTTCTCTTGCCTCTTTTTCCACCCCTCATCCCTCTTTCTGCACGTCTGTCCCTTCTTTCTGCAACCCTTGTGCCTCTTTCTGCACTCCTCTTCCCTCTTTCTGTACCTCTCTTGCCTCTTTCTGCACATGTGTTCCTTGTTTCTGCACTTCTTTTGTTTCTTTTTGCATTTTTCTTGCTTCTTTCTGCATCTCTCTTGCTTCTTTCTGCACACTCCTTCCCTCTTTCTTCACCCCTGTTGCCTCTTTCTGCACCTCTGTTCCTTCTTTCTTCACTTCTTTTGTTTCTTTCTGCACCTCTCTTGCTTCTTTCTGCACCCCTCTTGCCTCTTTCTCCACCCCGCTTCCCCCTTTCTGCGTCTCTTTTGCTTCTTTCTGCACTTCTGTTGCCTCTTTCTCCACCCCTCTTTCCTCGTTCTGCACCTTTGTTGCTTCTTTCTGCACTTTTCTTACTTCTTTATGCACCCCTCGTGCCTCTTTCTGTACCCCTTGTGCCTCTTTCTGCACCCCTCTTCCCTCTTTTTGCAACCCTCTTGCCTCTTTCTGCACCTCTGTTGCTTCTTTCTGTACTTCTCATGCTTCTTTCTACACCTCTCTTGCTTCTTTCTGCACCACTCGTGCTTCTTTCTGCACCCCTCTTCCCTCTTTCTGCACCCCTCTTGCCTCTTTCTGCACCTCTGTTCCTTCTTTCTGCACTTCTTTTTTTTCTTTCTGCACTTCTCTTGTTTATTTCTGTATCCCTCTTGCCTCTTTCTCCTCCCCACTTGCCCCTTTCTGCATCTCTTTTGCTTTTTTATGCATTTCTCTCGCTTCTTTCTACATCTCTCTTGCTTCTTTCTGCACCCTTCTTACCTCTTTATTCACCCCTGTTGCCTCTTTCTGCACCTCTGTTCCTTTCTGCACTTCTTTTGTTTCTTTCTGTAAATCTCTTGCTTCTTTCTGCACCCCTCGTGCCTTTTTCGGCACGCCACTTCTCCCTTTCTGCATCTCTGTTGCTTCTTTCTGCACTTCTCTTGCCTCTTTTTCTACCCCTCATCCCTCTTTCTCCACCTCTGCCCTTCTTTCTGCAACCCTTGTGCCTCTTTCTGCACCCCTCTTGCCTCTTTCTCCACCCCACATCCTCTTTTCTGCATCTCTGTTGACTCTTTCTGCACTTCTGTTGCCTCTTTCTCCACCCCTCTTCCCTCGTTCTGCACCTCTTTTGCTTCTTTCTGCACTTTTCTTACTTCTTTCTGCACCCCTTGTGCCTCTTTCTGAACCCCTTGTGCCTCTATCTGCACTCCTCTTCTCTCTTTCTGCACTCCTCTTGCCTCTTTCTGCACATCTGTTCCTTGTTTCTGCACTTCTTTTGTTTTTTTCTGTACCTCTCTTGCTTCTCTCTGCTTCCCTATTGCCCCTTTCTGCACCCCTCTTCCCTCTTTCTGCACCTCTGTTGCTTCTTTCTGTACTTCTCTTGCTTCTTTCTGCACCCCTCGTGCCTCCTTCTGCACCCCTTTTCCCTCCTTCTCACCTTTCTTGCCTCTCTCTGCACCTTTGTTCATTCTTTCTGAACTTCTTTTGTTTCTTTCTACAGCTCTCTTACTTCTTTCTATACCCCCTTGCTTCTTTCTCCACCCTCTTCCCTCTTTTGCACCCCTGTTGCTTCTTTCTGCACCCCTGTTGCCTCTTTCTGCACCTCTTTTCCTTCTTTCTGCACTTCTTTTGTTTCTTTCTGCACATCTCTTGCTTCTTTCTGCACCCTTCGTGCCTCTTTCTGCACCCCTCTTCCCTCTTTTTGCACCTTTGTTCCTTCTTTCTGCAATTCTTTTGTTTCTTTCTCCACCTTCTTCCTTTTTCTGCATCCCTCTTGCCTCTTTCTGTAGTTCTCTTGTCATTTTCTGCACCTCTCTTGCCTCTTTCTGCACCTCACTTGCCTCTTTCTGCACTTCTCTTGCTTCTTTCTACACCTCTGTTGCTTCTTTCAGCAATTCTCTTGCCTCTTTCTGCATTTCTCTTGCTTGTTTCTGCAACCGTCTTGCCTCTTTTTGCACCTCTGTTGGTTCTTTCTGCACTGCTCTTGCTTCCTTCTGTACCTTTTTCAAATTTCTGCATCCCTCTTGCCTCTTTCTGCACCCCTCTTCCCTATTTCTCCACCTCTCTTGCTTCTTTCTGCACTTCTCTTGCTTCTTTCTGCACTGCTCTTGCTTCTTTCTACACCTCTCTTGCTTCTTTCTGCACCCCTCATACCTCTTTTTTCACCCTTCTTCCCTTTTCCTGCACGTCTCTTGGTTCTTTCTGCACTGCTCTTGCCTCTTTCTGCAACCCTCTTGCCTCTTTCTGCACCTGTTTTGCTTCTTTCTGCACTTCTCTTGCCTCTTTCTGCACCCCTCCTGCCTCTTTCTGCACCTCTATTGGTTCTTTCTGCACTGCTCTTGCTTCTTTCTGCACCTCTCTTGCTTCTTTCAGGACCTCTCTTGCCTCTTTCTGCACACACAGGGCTACTTTTAAACTGACCTCAGTCTCAGCAGTGCACACATGCAAGTGCAGAAAAGGGCTGCTGGCCTCTAAACTGCCATGCCCTATTATATGCTAGGCACTTAGAGGTAGTTTTAATCCCCCTGCCCTATTATTTACAAGGGCCTTAGAGGGGAGGTCATGCCAATCACAGTGGTACCCCAACCCATAGTGTACCCTAGTGTATGTAGGTGTTTTCACTGTATTCTGTGTGTCTTTCAGCATAGCACTGGTTCCGGGCCTGGTTAGGCAGAGCCCAGGGTCAGTCAGAGTCAGTTACCACCAGTACCAGTCAGCAAAAAGTTGGGGGGTGCCCAAGGATGACTTTGCAACAAGGCCTCTTTCTGCACCTCTGTTGGTTCTTTCTGCACATCTCTTGCTTCTTTCTGCACCTTTCTTCCTCTTTCTGGACTTCTGTTGCCTCTTTCTGCATTTCTCTTGCTTTTTTCTGCGCCTTTCTTCCTCATTCTGCACATGTCCTATCATGTAGGCATAGTTAGAAATTAGAATTTAAAAAACCTTTGAAATTCACAGAAAAAAACATAAGTTTCAGGGACATTATAGTTAGAAATTAGCATTTAAAAACCTTTGAAATTCACTGAATAGAGGGTCAAGACTTACTCAAGTTGAGTCCAGTTGCGGGTTAAAGATGTAGGAAGATTTTTTGTGTTCCTGTGGCTCTGAACAGGAGACCTACAATCCAGCCCTTGTGAGTCTCTCTGGAAATTATGCGACTGTTTGTCTGCACTGACTTTCGCACAATTATACATTTTCTGCATTTACCACATAATTCATCATCTGCTGCATATTCTGCAGATTGGAACAAAAAAAACCTTGTCTCTAGCTCAAAGGGCTCAAACGTTACCAAAAATGCAGTGACAAATGTTACAGCATGCTGGAAGGCCATTTGCAAACATAGAATGGTCACCTGTTTCTTATTGCTAAATGTGGGTGTTAAATTAGTGCTAATGGTGTGCAAACCACTTTTGCTTCTTTCTGCCCCTCTCTTGCCTCTTTATGCATTTCTCATGCTTCTTTCGGCACCTTTCTTCCTTTTTCTGCAATTCTCGTGCCTCTTTCTACACATCTCTTCCACTTTCTGCATCTCTCTTTTTTCTGCAACTCTCCTGCTTCTTTCTGTACCTCTCTTTCTTCTTTCTTCTGCACCTCTCTTGCCTCTTTCCGCACCTCTGTTGATTCTTTCTGTACTTCTCTTGCCTCTGTCTGCACCCTCTTCTCTCTTTCTGCACCTCTTGCTTCTTTCTGCACTTCTCTTGCCTCTTTCTGCACTTCTCTTGCCTCTTTCTGCACCTCATTTGCTTAATTCTGCACTTCTCTTGCTTCTTTCTGCACCTCTCTTGCTTCTTTCAGCGCCCCTCTTCTCTCTTTCTGCACCCCTCTTCCCTCTTTCTGCAACTCTGTTGCCTGTTTCTGCACCTCTCTTACTTCTTTCCACACTTCTCTTGCCTCTTTCTGCACTTCTCTTGCCTCTTTCTGGATTTCTGTTGCTTCTTTCTGCACAATCTTGCCTGTTTCTGCACCTCAGTTGCCTCTTTATGCACCTCTCTTGGATCTTTCTGCACTTTTCTTGCCTATCTCTGCACCTCACTTGACTCTTTCTGCACTACTCTTGCTTTTTTCTGCACTTTTCTTGTTTCTTTCTGCAAATCTTTTGTCTCTTTAATCACTTCTCTTGCTTCTTTCTGCACCTCTGTTGCTCTTTCAGCACTTCTCTTGCCTCTGTTTGCACTTCTCTTGCCTGTTTCTGCACCTCTCTTGCCTCTTTCTGCACCTCTCTTGCCTCTTTCTTCACCTCACTTGCTTCTTTTTGCATCCCTCATGCATCTTTCTGTACCCTTTCCCCCTCTTTCTGCACCTCTCCTGCCTGTTTCTGTACCTCTCTTTCCTCTTTCTGCACTTCTCTTGCCTCTTTCTGCACCTCTGTTGCTTCTTTCTGTACTTTTCTTGCCTCTTTCTGCACCCCTATTGCCTCTTTCTGCACCTTAGATGCTTCTCTTGCTTCTTTCTGCACCTCTCTTGCTTCTTTCTGTACCCCTCTTCCCTCTTTCTGCACCCCTCTTCCCTCTTTCTGCACTTCTCTTGCATCTTTCTGCACCCCTCTTGCCTCTCTCTGCACCTCTGTTGGTTCTTTCTGTTCTGCTCTTGCATATTTGTGCAACTCTCTTGCATATTTCTGCACCCCTTTTGCCTCTTTCTGCACCCCTCTTCCCACTTTCTGCACCTCTTGTGCTTCTGTCAGAACCCCTGTTCCCTCTTTCTGCACCTATTTTGCCTGTTTCTGCAACTCTTTTGCCTCTTTCTGCAGTTCTCTTGTCTCTTTCTGCACCCATCTAGCCTTTTTCTGCACCCCTGTTGCTTCTTTCTGCAATTCTCTTGCTTCTTTCTGCAGCTCTCTTGCTTCTTTCTTTATCCCTCTCGCCTCTTTCTGTACCCCTCTTCCCTCTTTCTGCACCTCTCTTGCTTCTTTCTGTACCTCTCTTGCCTCTTTCTGAACGTCTCTCGCCTCTTTCTGCACCTCTGTTGCTTCCTTATGCACCCCTGTTGCCTCTTTCTGCACTCGTCTTCCCTCTTTCTATACCTCACTTGCCTCTTTCTTCATCCCTCTTTCATCTTACTGCACTTCTCTTGCCTCTTTCTGCACCTCTGTTGCTTCTTTCTACACTTCTCTTGCTTCTTTCAGCACCTCTCTTGCTTCTTTCTGTACCCCTCTTGCTTCTTTCTGTACCCCTCTTCCCTCTTTCTGCACCTCTCTTGCCTCTTTCTGTACGTCTCTTGCCTCTTTCTGCACGTATCTCGCCTCTTTCTGCACCTCTGTTGCTTCCTTATGCACCCCTGTTGCCTCTTTTTGCACTCGTCTTCCCTCTTTCTATACCTTACTTGCCTCTTTCTACATCCCTCTTGTCTCTTTCTGCACTTCTCTTGCCTCTTTCTGCACCTCTGTTGCTTCTTTCTACACTTCTCTTGCTTCTTTCAGCACCTCTCTTGCTTCTTTCTGTACCTCTGTTGCCTCTTTCTGCACTTTCCTTCCCTCTTTAAGTACCTCTTGCCTCTTTCTACATCCTTCTTCCCTTTTCCTGCACCTCTCTTGCCTCTTTACGCACCTCTCATGCCTCTTTCTGCAGTTCTCTTGCCTCTTTCTGCACCTCTTTTGCTTCTTTCTGCACTTCTCTTGCTTCTTTATGCACCTCACTTGCACATTTGTGCACCTCTCCTGCAAATTTCTGCACCCCTTTTGCCTCTTTCTCCATCCCTCTTTCTGCACCTCTCTTGCCTCTGTCTGCACCCCTCTTGCCTCTTTCTGCACCTCTATTGATTCTTTCTGCACTTCTCTTGCCTCTTTCTGCACCCTCTTCTCTCTTTTTGCACCTCTTGCTTCTTTCTGCATCCTCTGCCTCTTTCTTCACCCTTGTTCCCTTTTTCTGCACCTCTCTTACCTCTTTATGCATATCGCATGCCTCTTTCTGCAGTTCTCTTGCCTCTTTCTGCACCTCTTTTGCTTCTTTCTGCACTTCTCTTGCTTCTTTCTGCACCTCTATTGCTTCTTTCTGCACCTCTCGTGCAAATTTCTGCACCCCTCTTGCCTTTTTTCCCATCCCTCTTCTCTCTTTCTGCAACTCTCTTGCCTCTGTCTGCACCCATCTTGCCTCTTTCTGCAGCTCTGTTAATTCTTTCTGCACTTCTCTTGCCTCTTTCTGCACCCTCCTCTCTCTTTCTGCACCTCTTGCTTCTCTCTGCACTTCTCTTGCCTCTTTCTGCACTTCTCTTGCCTCTTTCTGCACCTCGTTTGCTTCTTTCTGCACCTGTCTTGCATCTTTATGCACCCCTTTTGCCTCTTTCTGCACCTCTGTTGATTCTTTCTGCACTTCTCTTGCTTCTTTCTGCACCTCACTTGTACATTTCTGCACCTCTCCTGCAAATTTCTGCACTTCTTTTGCCTCTTTCTCCATCCCTCTTTCTGCACCTCTCTTTCCTCTGTCTGCACCCCTCTTACCTCTTTCTGCACCTCTGTTGATTCTTTCTGCACTTCTCTTGCCTCTTTCTGCATCCTCTTCTCTCTTTTTGCACCTCTTGCTTCTTTCTGCATCCCTCTTGCCTCTTTCTTCACCCTTGTTCCCTTTTCCTGCACCTCTCTTACCTCTTTATGAACATCTCATGCCTCTTTCTGCAGTTCTCTTGCCTCTTTCTGCACCTCTTTTGCTTCTTTCTGCAGTTCTCTTGCCTCTTTCTGCACCTCTCTTGCTTCTTTCTGCATCTCTCTTGCAAATTTCTGCACCCCTCTTGCCTCTTTTCCCATCCCTCTTCTCTCTTTCTGCAACTCTCTTGCCTCTATCTGTACCCCTCTTGCCTCTTTCTGCACCTCTGTTAATTCTTTCTGCACTTCTCTTGCCTCTTTCTGCACCCTCCTCTCTCTTTCTGCACCTCTTGCTTCTTTCTGCACTTCTCTTGCCTCTTTCTGCACTTCTCTTGCCTCTTTCTGCACTTCGTTTGCTTCTTTCTGCACCTCTCTTGCTTCTATTTGTGGTACCCCTCTTCTCTCTCTGTACCCCTCTTCCCTCTTTCTGCACCTCTGTTGCCTGTTTCTGCACCTCTCTTGCCTCTTTCCACACTTCTCTTTTCTATTTCTGCACTTCTTTTGCCTCTTTCTGGATTTCTGTTGCTTCTTTCTGCACCCTCTTGCCTATTTCTGCACCTCAATTGCCTCTTTCATCACTTCTATTGCTTCTTTCTGCACCCCTGTTGCTACTTTCAACACTTCTCTTGCCTCTTTCTGCAATTCACTTGCCTCTTTCTGCACCTCTCTTGCCTGTTTCTGCACCTCTGTTGCCTCTCTTTTCACCTCACTTGCTTCTTTCTACACCCCTCTTGCCTCTTTCTGCACCCTTTTTCCCTCTTTCTGCACCTCCCTTGCCTCTTTCTGAACCCCTGTTCCCTCATTCTGCACCTCTCCTGCCTGTTTCTGTACCTCTCTTGCCTCTTTCTGCACTTCTCCTGCGTTTTTCTGCACCTTTGTTGCTTCTTTCTGTATTTCTCTTGCCTCTTTCTGCACCTCTGATGCTTCTCTTGCTCCTCTTGCTTTTTCTGCACCGCTCTTGCTTCTTTCTGTACCCCTCTTACCTCGTTCAGAACCCTTCTTCCCTCTTTTGTGCACCTCTCTTGCCTCTTTCTGCACGCCTCTTGCCTCTTTCTGCACCCTTTTCCCTCTTTCTGCATCTCCCTTGCCTCTTTCTGAACCCCTGTTCCCTCTTTCGGCACCTCTCCTGCCTGTTTCTGTCCTCTCTTGCCTCTTTCTGCACTTCTCTTGCCTTTTTCTGCACCTCTGTTGCTTCTTTCTGTACTTCTCTTGCCTCTTTCTGCACCTCTGATGCTTCTCTTGCTCCTCTTGCTTCTTTCTGCACCGCTCTTGCTTCTTTCTGTACCCATCTGGCCTGTTTCTGCACCTCTTTTGCTTCTTTCTGCACCTGTCTTGCATCTTTCTGCACCCCTCTTGCCTGTTTCTGCACCTCTTTTACTTCTTTCTGCACCTGTATTGCATCTTTCTGCACCCCTCTCGCCTCTTTCTGCACCTCTGTTGATTCTTTCTGCACTTCTCTTGCCTCTTTCTGAACCCTCTTTTCTCTTTCTGCACCTCTTGCTTCTTTCTGCACTTCTCTTGCCCCTCTCTGCACTTCTTTTGCCTCTTTCTGCACCTCGTTTGCTTCTTTCAGTGCCCATCTTCTCTCTTTCTGCACCCCTCTTCCCTCTTTCTGCACCTCTGTTGCCTGTTTCTGCATCTCTCTTGCTTCTAGCCACACTTCTCTTGCCTCTTTCTGCACTTCTCTTGCCTCTATCTGGATTTCTGTTGCTTCTTTCTGCACCCCTCTTGCATGTTTCTGCAACTCAGTTGCCTCTTTCTGTACCTCTGCACCTCTCTTGCCTCTTTCTGCACTGCACTTGCCTCTTTCTGTACTTCTCTTGCTTATTTCTGCACTTTTCTTGTTTCTTTCTGCAACTCTTTTGTCTCTTTCATCACTTCTCTTGCTTCTTTCTGCACCTTTGTTGCTTCTTTCAGCACTTCTCTTGCCTATGTCTGCACTTCTCTTGCCTGTGTCTGCACCTCTCTTGCCTGTGTCTGCACCTCTCTTGCCTGTGTCTGCACCTCTCTTGCCTGTTTCTGCACCTCTGTTGCCTCTTTCTTCACCTCACTTGCATCTTTCTGCATCCCTCTTGCCTCTTTCTGCACCCTTTTTCCCTCTTTCTGCACCTCCCTTGCCTCTTTATGCACCCCTGTTTCCTCTTTCTGCACCTCTCCTGCCTGTTTCTGTACCTCTCTTTCCTCTTTCTGCACTTCTCCTGCCTCCTTCCTAACCTCTGTTACTTCTTTCTGTACTTCTCTTTCATTTTTCTGCACCCCTCTTGACTCTTTGTGCACCTCTGATGCTTCTCTTTCTTCTTTCTGCACCTCTCTTGCTTCTTTCTGTACCCCTCTTCCCTCTTTGTGCACCCTCCTTCCCTCTTTGTGCACCTCTCTTGCCTCTTTCTGCACCCCTCTTGCCTCTTTCTGCACCTCTTTTGCTTCTTTCTGCACTTCCCTTGCATCTTTCTGCACCCCTCTTGCCTCTTTCTGCACCTCTGTTGGTTCTTTCTGCTCTGCTCTTGCATCTTTGTGCACCTCTCTTGCATATTTCTGCAACTCTGTTGCCTCTTTCTGCAGTTCTCCTGCCTCCTTCTGTACCTCTGTTGCTTCTTTCTGCATTTCTCGTGTCTCTTTCTGCACCCATCTAGCCTCTTTCTGCACCCCTATTGCTTCTTTCTGCAATTCTTGTGCTTCTTTCTGTACCTTTCTTGCTCCTTTCTGTACCCCTCTTGCCTCTTTCTGTACCCCTCTTCCCTCTTTCTGCACCTCTCTTGCCTCTTTCTGTACCTCTCCTGCCTCTTTCTGCACACCTCTTGCGTCTTTATGCACCTCTGTTGCTATTTTATGCACCCCTGTTGCCTCTTTCTGCACTCGTCTTCCCTCTTTCTATATCTCACTTGCCTCTTTCTGCACCTCTTTTGCTTCTTTCTGCACTTCTCTTGCTTCTTTCAGCACCTCTTTTGCTTCTTTCTGCACCTCTGTTGCCTCTTTCTGCACTCGCCTTCCCTCTTTCTGTACCTCTTGCCTCTTTCTGCACCCCTCTTGCCTCTTTTTGCACTTCTGTTGCTTCTTTCTGCACTCCTCTTGCCTCTTTCTACACCCTTCTACCCTTTTCCTGCACCTCTCTTACCTCTTTATGCATCTCTTACGCCTCTTTCTGCATTTCTCTTGCCTCATTCTGCACCTCTTTTGCTTCTTTCTGCACTTCTCTTACTTCTTTCTGCACCTCTCTTGCAAATTTCTGCACCTCTCTTGCAAATTTCTGCACACCTCTTGCTGATTTTGCCATCTCTCTTCTCTCTTTCTGCACCTCTCTTGCCTCTGTCTGCACCCCTCTTGCCTCTTTCTGCAACTCTGTTGATTCTTTCTGCACTTCTCTTGCCTCTTTCTCCACTCTCTTCTCTATTTCTGCACCTCTTGCTTCTTTCTGCACCTCTCTTGCTTCTTTCGGCACCCCTCTTCTCTCTATCTGCACCCCTCTTCCCTCTTTCTGCACCTCTGTTGCCTCTTTCTGCACCTGTTGCCTCTTTCCACACTTCTCTTGCCTCTTTGAACACTTCTCTAGCCTCTTTCTGCACTTCTCTTTCCTGTTTCTGCACCTCTCTTGCCTGTTTCTGCACCTCATTTGCCTCTTTCTTCACCTCACTTGCTTCTTTCTGCTCCCCTCTTGCCTCTTTCTGCACCCTTTCCCCCTCTTTCTGCACCTCCCATGCCTCTTTCTACACCCCTGTTCCCTCTATCTGCACCTCTCCTCCCTCTTTCTGTACCTCTCTTTCCTCTTTCTGTACTTCTCTTGCCTATTTCTGCACCCCTATTGCCTCGTTCTACACCTCTGATGCTTCTCTTGCTTCTTTCTGCACCGCTCTTGCTTCTTTCTGTACCCCTCGTCCCTCTTTCTGCACCCTTCTTCCCTCTTTGTGCACCTGTCTTTTCTCTTTCTCCACTCTTCTTGCCTGTTTCTGCACCTCTTTTGCTTCTTTCTGTACTTCTCTTGCATCTTTCTGCACCCCTCTTGCCACATTCTGCACCTCTGTTGGTTCTTTCTGCTCTGCTCTTGCATCTTTGTGCACCTCTCTTGCATATTTCTGCACCCTTTTGCCTCTTTCTGCACCTCTTGTGCTTCTGTCTGCACCCCTGTTCCCTCTTTCTGCACCTATTTTGCCTGTTTCTGCAACTCTGTTGCCTCTTTATGCAGTTCTCTTGCCTCCTTCTGCACCTCTGTTGCTTCTTTCTGCACTTCTCTTGTCTCTTTCTGCACCCATCTAGCCTTTTTCTGCAGCCCTATTGCTTCTTTCTGCAATTCTCTTGCTTCTTTCTGTACCTCTCTTGCTTCTTTCTGTACCCCTCTAGCCTCTTTCTGTACCCCTCTTCCCTCTTTCTGCACCTCTCTTGCCTCTTTCTGCATGTCTCTCGCCTCTTTCGGCACCTCTGTTGCTTCCTTATGCACCTCTGTTGCCTCTTTCTGTACTCGTTTTCCCTCTTTCTATACCTCACTTGCCTCTTTCTGCATCCCTCTTGCATCGTTCTGCACTTCTCTTGCCTTTTTGCACCTCTGTTGCTTCTTTCTACACTTCTCTTGCTTCTTTCAGCACCTCTCTTGCTTCTTTCTGTACCCCTCTCACCTCTTTCTGTACCCCTCTTCCCTCTTTCTGCACCTCTCTTGCCTCTTTCTGTACCTCTCTTGCCTCTTTCTGCACGTCTCTCGCCTCTTTCTGCACCTTTGATGCTTCCTTATGCACCCCTGTTGCCTTTTTCTGCACTCGTCTTCCCTCTTTCTATACCTCACTTGCCTCTTTCTGCATCCCTCTTGCCTCTTTCTGCACTTCTCTTGCCTCTATCTGCATCTCTGTTGCTTCTTTCTACACTTCTCTTGCTTCATTCAGCACCTCTCTTGCTTCTTTCTGTACCCCTGTTGCCTCTTTCTGCACTTACCTTCCCTCTTTCAGTACCTCTTGCCTCTTTCTGCACCCCTCTTGCCTCTTTTTGCACCTCTGTTGCTTCTTTCTGCACCCTCTTGCCTCTTTCTACACCCTTCTTCCCTTTTCCTGCACCTCTCTTGCCTCTTTATGCACCTCTCATGCCCCTTTCTGCAGTTCCATTGCCTCTTTCTTCACCTCTTTTGCTTCTTTCTGCACTTCTCTTGGTTCTTTCTACACCCCTCTTGCCTCTTTCTCCATCCCTCTTTCTGCACTTCTCTTGCCCCTCTCTGCACTTCTTTTGCCTCTTTCTGCACCTCGTTTGCTTCTTTCAGTGCCCCTCTTCTCTCTTTCTGCACCCCTATTCCCTCTTTCTGCACCTCTGTTGCCTGTTTCTGCACCTCTCTTGCTTCTAGCCACACTTCTCTTGCCTCTTTCTGCACTTCTCTTGCCGCTATCTGGATTTCTGTTGCTTCTTTCTGCACCCCTCTTGCATATTTCTGCACGTCAGTTGCCTCTTTCTGTACCTCTGCACCTCTCTTGCCTCTTTCTGCGCTGCACTTGCCTCTTTCTGCACTTCTCTTGCTTATTTCTGCACTTTTCTTGTTTCTTTCTGCAACTCTGTTGTCTCTTTCATCACTTCTCTTGCTTCTTTCTGCACCTTTGTTGCTTCTTTCAGCACTTCTCTTGCCTATTTCTGCACTTCTCTTGCCTGTTTCTGCACCTCTCTTGCCTGTTTCTGCACCTCTGTTGCCTCTTTCTTCACCTCACTTGCATCTTTCTGCATCCCTCTTGCCTCTTTCTGCACCTTTTTCCCTCTTTCTGCACCTCCCTTGCCTCTTTCTGCACCCCTGTTCCCTCTTTCTGCACCTCTCCTGCCTGTTTCTGTACCTCTCTTTCCTCTTTCTGCACTTCTCCTGCCTCCTTCCTAACCTCTGTTACTTCTTTCTGTACTTCTCTTTCCTCTTTCTGCACCCCTCTTGACTCTTTCTGCACCTCTGATGCTTCTCTTGCTTCTTTCTGCACCTCTCTTGCTTCTTTCTGTACCCCTCTTCCCTCTTTCTGCACCCTCCTTCCCTCTTTGTGCACCTCTCTTGCCTCTTTCTGCACCCCTCTTGCCTCTTTCTGCACCTCTTTTGCTTCTTTCTGCACTTCCCTTGCATCTTTCTGCACCCCTCTTGCCTCTTTCTGCACCTCTGTTGGTTCTTTCTGCTCTGCTCTTGCATCTTTGTGCACCTCTCTTGCATATTTCTGCAACTCTGTTGCCTCTTTCTGCAGTTCTCCTGCCTCCTTCTGTACCTCTGTTGCTTCTTTCTGCATTTCTCTTGTCTCTTTCTGCACCCATCTAGCCTCTTTCTGCACCCCTATTGCTTCTTTCTGCAATTCTCTTGCTTCTTTCTGTACGTTTCTTGCTCCTTTCAGTACCCCTCTTGCCTCTTTCTGTATCCCTCTTCCCTCTTTCTATATCTCACTTGCCTCTTTCTGCACCTCTTTTGCTTCTTTCTGCACTTCTCTTGATTCTTTCAGCACCTCTGTTGCCTCTTTCTGCACTCGCCTTCCCTCTTTCTGTACCTCTTGCCTCTTTCTGCACCCCTCTTGCCTCTTTTTGCACTTCTGTTGCTTCTTTCTGAGCTCCTCTTGCCTCTTTCTACACCCTTCTACCCTTTTCCTGCACCTCTCTTACCTCTTTATGCATCTCTTACGCCTCTTTCTGCATTTCTCTTGCCTCATTCTGCACCTCTTTTGCTTCTTTCTGCACTTCTCTTACTTCTTTCTGCACCTCTCTTGCAAATTTCTGCACCTCTCTTGCAAATTTCTGCACCCCTCTTGCTGATTTTGCCATCTCTCTACTCTCTTTCTGCACCTCTCTTGCCTCTGTCTGCACCCGTCTTGCCTCTTTCTGCACCTCTGTTGATTCTTTCTGCACTTCTCTTGCCTCTTTCTGCACTCTCTTCTCTATTTCTGCACCTCTTGCTTCTTTCTGCACCTCTCTTGCTTCTTTCGGCACCCTCTTCTCTCTTTCTGCACCCCTCTTCCCTCTTTCTGCACCTCTGTTGCCTCTTTCTGCACCTCTGTTGCCTCTTTCCACACTTCTCTTGCCTCTTTCAGCACTTCTCTAGCCTTTTTCTGCACTTCTCTTTCCTGTTTCTGCACCTCTCTTGCCTGTTTCTGCACCTCTTTTGCCTCTTTCTTCACCTCACTTGCTTCTTTCTGCTCCCCTCTTGCCTCTTTCTGCACCCTTTCCCCCTCTTTCTGCACCTCCCATGCCTCTTTCTACACCCCTGTTCCCTCTATCTGCACCTCTCCTCCCTCTTTCTGTACCTCTCTTTCCTCTTTCTGCACTTCTCTTGCCATCATTCTGCACCTCTGTTTCTTCTTTCTGTACTTCTCTTGCCTCTTTCTGCACCCCTATTGCCTCGTTCTACACCTCTGATGCTTCTCTTGCTTCTTTCTGCACCGCTCTTGCTTCTTTCTGCATCTCTCTTACTTCCTTCTGCACCTCTCTTGCAAATATCTGTACCCCTCTTGCCTCTTTCCCCATTCCTCTTCTCTCTTTCTGCACCTCTCTTGCTTCTGTCTGCACCCCTCTTGCCTCTTTCTGCACCTCTGTTAATTCTTTCTGCACTTCTCTTTCCTCTTTCTGCACCCTCCTCTCTCTTTCTGCACCTCTTGCTTCTTTCTGCACTTCTGTTGCCTCTTTCTGCACATCTCTTGCCTCTTTCTGCACCTCGTTTGCTTCTTTCTGCACCTCTCTTGCTTCTATTTTTGGCACCCCTCTTCTCTCTTTCTGCACCCCTCTTGCTCTTTCTGCACCTCTGTTGCCTGTTTCTGCACCTCTCTTGCCTCTTTCCACACTTCTCTTGCCTCTTTCTGCACTTCTCTTGCCTCTTTCTGCACTCTCTTCTCTATTTCTGCACCTCTTGCTTCTTTCTGCACCTCTCTTGCTTCTTTCGGCACCCCTCTTCTCTCTTTCTGCACCCCTCTTCCCTCTTTCTGCACCTCTGTTGCCTCTTTCTGCACCTCTGTTGCCTCTTTCCACACTTCTCTTGCCTCTTTCAGCACTTCTCTAGCCTCTTTCTGCACTTCTCTTTCCTGTTTCTGCACCTCTCTTGCCTGTTTCTGCACCTCTTTTGCCTCTTTCTTCACCTCACTTGCTTCTTTCTGCTCCCCTCTTGCCTCTTTCTGCACCCTTTCCCCCTCTTTCTGCACCTCCCATGCCTCTTTCTACACCCCTGTTCCCTCTATCTGCACCTCTCCTCCCTCTTTCTGTACCTCTCTTTCCTCTTTCTGCACTTCTCTTGCCATCATTCTGCACCTCTGTTTCTTCTTTCTGTACTTCTCTTGCCTCTTTCTGCACCCCTATTGCCTCGTTCTACACCTCTGATGCTTCTCTTGCTTCTTTCTGTACCCCTCGTCCCTCTTTCTGCACTCTTCTTCCCTCTTTGTGCACCTCTCTTGTCTCTTTCTCCACCCCTCTTGCCTGTTTCTGCACCTCTTTTGCTTCTTTCTGCACTTCTCTTGCATCTTTCTGCACCCCTCTTGCCACATTCTGCACCTCTGTTGGTTCTTTCTGCTCTGCTCTTGCATCTTTGTGCACCTCTCTTGCATATTTCTGCACCCTTTTGCCTCTTTCTGCACCCCTCTTCCCTCTTTCTGCACCTCTTGTGCTTGTGTCTGCACCCCTGTTCCCTCTTTCTGCACCTATTTTGCCTGTTTCTGCAACTCTGTTGCCTCTTTCTGCAGTTCTCTTGCCTCCTTCTGCACCTCTGTTGCTTCTTTCCACACTTCTCTTGTCTCTTTCTGCACCCATCTAGCCTTTTTCTGCAGCCCTATTGCTTCTTTCTGCAATTCTCTTGCTTTTTTCTGTACCTCTCTTGCTTCTTTCTGTACCCCTCTAGCCTCTTTCTGTACCCCTCTTCCCTCTTTCTGCACCTCTCTTGCCTCTTTCTGCACGTCTCTCGCCTCTTTCGGCACCTCTGTTGCTTCCTTATGCACCCCTGTTGCCTCTTTCTGTACTCGTTTTCCCTCTTTCTATACCTCACTTGCCTCTTTCTGCATCCCTCTTGCATCTTTCTGCACTTCTCTTGCCTTTCTGCACCTCTGTTGCTTCTTTCTACACTTCTCTTGCTTCTTTCAGCACCTCTCTTGCTTCTTTCTGTACCCCTCTCACCTCTTTCTGTACCCCTCTTCCCTCTTTCTGCACCTCTCTTGCCTCTTTCTGTACCTCTCTTGCCTCTTTCTGCACGTCTCTTGCCTCTTTCTGCACCTTTGATGCTTCCTTATGCACCCCTGTTGCCTTTTTCTGCACTCGTCTTCCCTCTTTCTATACCTCAATTGCCTCTTTCTGCATTCCTCTTGCCTCTTTCTGCACTTCTCTTGCCTCTTTCTGCACCTCTGTTGCTTCTTTCTACACTTCTCTTACTTCTTTCAGCACCTCTCTTGCTTCTTTCTGTACCTCTGTTGCCTCTTTCTGCACGTGCCTTCCCTCTTTCAGTACTTCTTGCCTCTTTCTGTACCCCTCTTGCCTCTTTTTCCACCTCTGTTGCTTCTTTCTGCACCCCTATTGCCTCTTTCTACACCCTTCTTCCCTTTACTGCACCTCTCTTGCCTCTTTATGCACCTCTCATGCCTCTTTCTGCAGTTCTCTTGCCTCTTTCTGCACCTCTGTTGCTTCTTTCTGCACCCCTCTTGCCTCTTTCTCCATCCCTCTTTCTGCACCTCTCTTGCCTCTGTCTGCACCCTTTTTGCCTCTTTCTGCACCTCTGTTGATTCTTTCTGCACTTCTCTTGCCTCTTTATGTACCCTCTTCTCTCTTTCTGCACCTCTTGCTTCTTTCTGCACCCCTCTTGCCTATATTCTACACCCTTCTTCCCTTTTCCTGCACCAATCTTGCCTCTTTCTGCACCTCTTTTGCTTCTTTCTCCACTTCTCTTGCTTCTTTCTGCATCTCTCTTACTTCCTTCTGCACCTCTCTTGCAAATATCTGTACCCCTCTTGCCTCTTTCCCCATTCCTCTTCTCTCTTTCTGCACCTCTCTTGCTTCTGTCTGCACCCCTCTTGCCTCTTTCTGCACCTCTGTTAATTCTTTCTGCACTTCTCTTGCCTCTTTCTGCACCCTCCTCTCTCTTTCTGCACCTCTTGCTTCTTTCTGCACTTCTCTTGCCTCTTTCTGCACTTCTCTTGCCTCTTTCTGCACCTCGTTTGCTTCTTTCTGCACCTCTCTTGCTTCTATTTTTGGCACCCCTCTTCTCTCTTTCTGCACCCCTCTTGCTCTTTCTGCACCTCTGTTGCCTGTTTCTGCACCTCTCTTGCCTCTTTCCACACTTCTCTTGCCTCTTTCTGCACCTCTCTTGCCTCTTTCTGTACCTCTCTTGCCTCTTTCTGCACGTCTCTCTCCTCTTTCTGCACCTCTGTTGCTTCTTTCTACACGTCTCTTGCTTCTTTCAGCACTTTTGCTTCTTTCTGCACCTCTGTTGCCTCTTTCTGCACTCGCCTTCCCTCTTTCTGCACCTCTTGCCTCTTTCTGCACCCCTCTTGCCTCTTTTTGCACCTCTGTTGCTACTTTCTGCACTTCTCTTGCTTCTTTATGCACCTCTCTTGCTTCTTTATGTACCTCTTATGCCTCTTTCTGCAGTTCTCTTGACTCTTTTTGCACCTCTTTTGCTTCTTTCTGCACTTCTCTTGCTTCTTTCTGCACCTCTCTTGCAAATTTCTGCACCTCTCTTGCAAATTTCTGCACCCCTCGTGCTCATTTCGACATCCCTGTTCTCTCTTTCTGCACCTCTCTTGCCTCTGTCTGCACCCCTCTTGCCTCTTTCTGCACCTCTGTTCATTCTTTCTGCACTTCTCTTGCCTCTTTCTGCACCCTCTTCTCTATTTCTGCACCTCTTGCTTCTTTCTGTACCTCTCTTGCTTCTTTCGGCACCCCTCTTCTCTCTTTCTGCACCCCTCTTGCCTCTTTTTGCACTTCTGTTGCTTCTTTCTGCACCCCTCTTGCCTCTTTCTACACCCTTCTTCCCTTTTCCTGCACCTCTCTTGCCTCTTTATGCACCTCTTATGCCTCTTTCTGCAGTTCTCTTGCCTCTTTCTGCACCTATTTTGCTTCGTTCTGCACTTCTCTTGCTTCTTTCTGCACCTCTCTTGCAAATTTCTGCACCTCTCTTGCAAATTTCTGCACTCCTCTTGCTGATTTCGCCATCCCTCTTCTCTCTTTCTGTACCTCTCTTGCCTCTGTCTGCACCCCTCTTGCCTCTTTCTGCACCTCTTTTGATTCTTTCTGCACTTCTCTTGCCTCTTTCTGCACCCTCTTCTCTATTTCTGCACCTCTTGCTTCTTTCTGCAATTCTCTTGCTTCTTTCTGCACCTCTCTTGCTTCTTTTGACGCCCCTCTTCTCTCTTTATGCACCCCTCTTCCCTCTTTCTGCACCTCTGTTGCCTGTTTCTGCACCTCTCTTGCCTCTTTCCACACTTCTCTTGCCTCTTTCTGCACTTCGCTTGCCTCTTTCTGGATTTCTGTTGCTTCTTCCTGCAGCCCTCTTGCCTGTTTCTGCACCTCAATTGCCTCTTTCTGCACCTCTGTTGATTCTTTCTGCACTTCCCTTGCCTCTTTCTGCACCCTCTGCTCTCTTTCTGCACCTCTTGCTTCTTTCTGCATCCCTCTTGCCTCTATTCTACATCCTTCTTCCCTTTTCCTGCACCTCTCTTGCCTCTTTATGCACCTCTCATGCCTCTTTCTGCAGTTCTCTTGCCTCTTTCTGCACCTCTTTTGCTTCTTTCTGCACTTCTCTTGCTTCTTTCTGCACCTCTCTTGCAAATATCTGTACCCCTCTTGCCTCTTTCCCCATTCCTCTTCTCTCTTTGTGCACCTCTCTTGCTTCTGGCTGCACCCCTCTTGCCTCTTTCTGCACCTCTGTTAATTCTTTCTGCACTTCTCTTGCATCTTTCTGCACCCTCCTCTCTCTTTCTGCACCTCTTGCTTCTTTCTGCACTTCTCTTGCCTCTTTCTGCACTTCTCTTGCCTCTTTCTGCACCTCGTTTGCTTCTTTCTGCACCTCTCTTGCTTCTATTTTTGGCACCCCTCTTCATTCTTTCTGCACCCCTCTTGCTCTTTCTGCACCTCTGTTGCCTGTTTCTGCACCTCTCTTGCCTCTTTCCACACTTCTCTTGCCTCTTTCTGCACTTCTCTTGCTTCTTTCTGCACCTCTGTTGCTTCTTTCTGTACCCCTCTTCCCTCTTTCTGCACCTCTCTTGCCTCTTTCTGTACCTCTCTTGCCTCTTTCTGCACCTCTTTTGCTTCTTTCTGCACTTCTCTTGCTTCTTTCTGCACCTCTCTTACTTCTTTCTGCACCTCTCTTGCAAATATCTGCACCCCTCTCGCCTCTTTCCCCATTTCTCTTCTCTCTTTCTGCTCCTCTCTTGCCTGTTTCTGCACCTCTCTTGCTTCTTTCCACACTTTTCTTGCCTCTTTCTGCACTTCTCTTGCCTCGTTCTGGATTTCTGTTGCTTCTTTCTGCACCCCTCTTACCTGTTTCTGCACCTCAGTTGCCTCTTTTTGTATCTCTCTTGGATCTTTCTGCACCTCTCTTACCTCTTTCTGCACTGCACTTGCCTCTTTCTGCACTTCACTTGCTTTTTTCTGCACTTTTCTTGTTTCTTTCCGCAACTCTTTTGTCTCTTTAATCACTTCTTTTGCTTCTTTCTGCACCTCTGTTGCTTCTTTCAGCACTTCTCTTGCCTCTTTCTGCACTTCTCTTGCCTGTTTCTGCACCTCTCTTGCCTGTTTCTGCACCTTTGTTGCCTCTTTATTCACCTCACCTGTTTCTTTTTGCACCCCTCTTGTCTCTTTCTGTACCCTTTCCCCCTCTTTCTGCACCTCCCTTGCCTCTTTCTGCACCCCTGTTCCCTCTTTCTGCACCTCTCCTGCCTGTTTCTGTACCTCTCTTTCCTCTTTCTGCACTTCTCTTGCCATCATTCTGCACCTCTGTTGCTTCTTTCTGTACTTCTCTTGCCTCTTTCTGCACCCCTATTGCCTCTTTCTGCACCTCTGATGCTTCTCTTGCTTCTTTCTGCAATGCTCTTGCTTCTTTCTGTACCCCTCTTCCCTCTTTCTGCACCCTTATTCCCTCTTTGTGCACCTCTCTTGCCTCTTTCTCCACCCCTCTTGCCTGTTTCTGCACCTCTTTGCTTCTTTCTGCACTTCTCTTGCATCTTTATGCACCCCTCTTGCCACTTTCTGCACTTCTGTTGGTTCTTTTTGCTCTGCTCTTGCATCTTTGTGCACCTCTCTTGCATATTTCTGCACCCCTGTTGCCTCTTTCTGCACCTATTTTGCCTGTTTCTGCAACTCTGTTGCCTCTTTCTGCAGTTCTCTTGCCTCCTTCTGCAACTTTGGTGCTTCTTTCTGCACTTCTCTTGTCTCTTTCTGCACCCATCTAGCCTTTTTCTGCACCGCTATTGCTTCTTTCTGCAATTCTCTTGCTTCTTTCTGTACCTTTCTTGCTTCTTTCTGAACCCCTCTAGCCTCTTTCTGTACCCCTCTTACATCTTTCTGCACCTCTCTTGCCTCTTTCTGTACCTCTCTTGCCTCTTTCTGCACGTCTCTCACCTCTTTCTGCACATCTGTTGCTTCCTTATGCACCCCTGTTTCCTCTTTCTGTACTCGTTTTCCCTCTTTCTATACCTCACTTGCCTCTTTCTGTATCCCTCTTGCATCTTTCTGCACTTCTCTTGCCTTTCTGCACCTCTGTTGCTTCTTTCTACACTTCTCTTGCTTCTTTCAGCACCTCTCTTGCTTCTTTCTGTACCCCTCTCGCCTCTTTCTGTACCCCTATTCCCTCATTCTGCACCTCTCTTGCCTCTTTCTGTACCTCTCTTGCCTCTTTCTGCACATCTATCGCCTCTTTCTGCACCTTTGTTGCTTCCTTATGCACCCCTGTTGCCTCTTTCTGCACTCGTCTTCCATCTTTCTATACCTCACTTGCCTCTTTCTGCATCCCTCTTGCCTCTTTCTGCACTTCTCTTGCCTCTATCTGCACCTCTGTTGCTTCTTTCTACACTTCTCTTGCTTCATTCAGCACCTCTCTTGCTTCTTTCTGTACCTCTGTTGCCTCTTTCTGCACTTACCGTCCCTCTTTCAGTACCTCTTGCCTCTTTCTGCACCCCTCTTGCCTCTTTTTGCACCTCTGTTGCTTCTTTCTGCACCCTCTTGCCTCTTTCTACACCCTTCTTCCCTTTTCCTGCACCTCTCTTGCCTCTTTATGCACCTCTCATGCCTCTTTCTGCAGTTACCTTGCCTCTTTCTTCACCTCTTTTGCTTCTTTCTGCACTTCTCTTGGTTCTTTCTGCACCTCTCTTGCTTCTTTCTTCACCTCGCTTGCAAATTTCTGCACCCCTCTTGCCTCTTTCTCCATCCCTCTTTCTGCACCTCTCTTGCCTCTGTCTGCACCCCTCTTGCCTCTTTCTGCACCTCTGTTGATTCTTTCTGCACTTGTCTTGCCTTTTTCTGCACCCTCTTCTCTCTTTCTGCACCTCTTGCTTCTTTCTGCACCCCTCTTGCCTCTATTCTACATCCTTCTTCACTTTTCCTGCACCCCTCTTCCCTCTTTCTGCACCTCTGTTGCCTGTTTCTGCACCTTTCTTGCCTCTTTCCACACTTCTCTTGTCTCTTTCTGCACTTCTCTTGCCTCTTTCTGGATTTCTGTTGCTTCTTTCTGCACTCCTCTTGCCTCTTTCTGCACCCTTTTTCCCTCTTTCTGCATCTCCCTTGCCTCTTTCTGAACCCCTGTTCCCTCTTTCAGCACCTCTCCTGCCTGTTTCTGTCCTCTCTTGCCTCTTTCTGCACTTCTCTTGCCTTTTTCTGCACCTCTGTTGCTTCTTTCTGTACTTCTCTTGCCTCTTTCTGCACCTCTGATGCTTCTCTTGCTCCTCTTGCTTCTTACTGCACCGCTCTTGCTTCTTTCTGTACTCCTCTTGCCTGTTTCTGCACCTCTTTTGCTTCTTTCTGCACCTGTCTTGCATCTTTCTGCACCCCTCTTGCCTGTTTCTACACCTCTTTTACTTCTTTCTGTACCTGTATTGCATCTTTCTGCACCCCTCTCGCCTCTTTCTGCACCTCTGTTGATTCTTTCTGCACTTCTCTTGCCTCTTTCTGCACCCTCTTTTCTCTTTCTGCACCTCTTGCTTCTTTCTGCACTTCTCTTGCCCCTCTCTGCACTTCTTTTGCCTCTTTCTGCACCTCGTTGCTTCTTTCAGTGCCCCTATTCTCTCTTTCTGCACCCCTCTTCCCTCTTTCTGCACCTCTGTTGCCTGTTTCTGCACCTCTCTTGCTTCTAGCCACACTTCTCTTGCCTCTTTCTGCACTTCTCTTGCCTCTATCTGGATTTCTGTTGCTTCTTTCTGCACCCCTCTTGCATGTTTCTGCACCTCAGTTGCCTCTTTCTGTACCTCTGCACCTCTCTTGCCTCTTTCTGCACTGCACTTGCCTCTTTCTGCACTTCTCTTGCTTATTTCTGTACTTTTCTTGTTTCTTTCTGCAACTCTTTTGTCTCTTTCAGCACTTCTCTTGCCTATTTCTGCACTTCTCTTGCCTGTGTCTGCACCTCTCTTGCCTGTTTCTGCACCTCTGTTGCCTCTTTCTTCACCTCACTTGCATCTTTCTGCATCCCTCTTGCCTCTTTCTGCACCCTTTTTCCCTCTTTCTGCACCTCCCTTGCCTCTTTCTGCACCCCTGTTCCCTCTTTCTGCACCTCTCCTGCCTGTTTCCGTACATCTCTTTCCTCTTTCTGCACTTCTCCTGCCTCCTTCCTAACCTCTGTTACTTCTTTCTGTACTATCTTTCCTCTTTCTGCACCCCTCTTGACTCTTTCTGCACCTCTGATGCTTCTCTTGCTTCTTTCTGCACCTCTCTTGCTTCTTTCTGTACCCCTCTTCACTCTTTCTGCACCCTCCTTCCCTCTTTGTGCACCTCTCTTGCCTCTTTCTGCACCCCTCTTGCCTCTTTCTGTACCTCTTTTGCTTCTTTCTGCACTTCCCTTGCATCTTTCTGCACCCCTCTTGCATATTTCTGCAACTCTGTTGCCTCTTTCTGCAGTTCTCCTGCCTCCTTCTGTACCTCTGTTGCTTCTTTCTGCATTTCTCTTGTCTCTTTCTGCACCCATCTAGCCTCTTTCTGCACCCCTATTGCTTCTTTCTGCAATTCTCTTGCTTCTTTCTGTACCTTTCTTGCTCCTTTCTGTACCCCTCTTGCCTCTTTCTGTACCCCTCTTCCCTCTTTCTGCACCTCTCTTGCCTCTTTCTGTACCTCTCCTGCCTCTTTCTGCACATCTCTTGCGTCTTTCTGCACCTCTGTTGCTATTTTATGCACCCCTGTTGCCTCTTTCTGCACTCGTCTTCCCTCTTTCTATATCTCACTTGCCTCTTTCTGCACCTCTTTTGCTTCTTTCTGCACTTCTCTTGCTTCTTTCGGTACCTCTTTTGCTTCTTTCTGCACCTCTGTTGCCTCTTTCTGCACTCGCCTTCCCTCTTTCTGTACCTCTTGCCTCTTTCTGCACCCCTCTTGCCTCTTTTTGCACTTCTGTTGCTTCTTTCTGCACTCCTCTTGCCTCTTTCTACACCCTTCTACCCTTTTCCTGCACCTCTCTTACTTCTTTATGCATCTCTTACGCCTCTTTCTGCATTTCTCTTGCCTCATTCTGCACCTCTTTTGCTTCTTTCTGCACTTCTCTTACTTCTTTCTGCACCTCTCTTGCAAATTTCTGCACCTCTCTTGCAAATTTCTTCACCCCTCTTGCTGATTTTGCCATCTCTCTTCTCTCTTTCTGCACCTCTCTTGCCTCTGTCTGCACCCCTCTTGCCTCTTTCTGCACCTCTGTTGATTCTTTCTGCACTTCTCTTGCCTCTTTCTGCACTCTCTTCTCTATTTCTGCACCTCTTGCTTCTTTCTGCACCTCTCTTGCTTCTTTCGGCACCCCTCTTCTCTCTTTCTGCACCCCTCTTCCCTCTTTCTGCACCTCTGTTGCCTCTTTCTGCACCTGTTGCCTCTTTCCACACTTCTCTTGCCTCTTTGAGCACTTCTCTAGCCTCTTTCTGCACTTCTCTTTCCTGTTTCTGCACCTCTCTTGCCTGTTTCTGCACCTCTTTTGCCTCTTTCTTCACCTCACTTGCTTCTTTCTGCTCCCCTCCTGCCTCTTTCTGCACCCTTTCCCCCTCTATCTGCACCTCTCCTCCCTCTTTCTGTACCTCTCTTTCCTCTTTCTGCACTTCTCTTGCCATCATTCTGCACCTCTGTTGCTTCTTTCTGTACTTCTCTTGCCTCTTTCTGCACCCCTATTGCCTCGTTCTACACCTCTGATGCTTCTCTTGCTTCTTTCTGCACCGCTCTTGCTTCTTTCTGTACCCCTCGTCCCTCTTTCTGCACCCTTCTTTCCTCTTTGTGCACCTCTCTTGTCTCTTTCTCCACCCCTCTTGCCTGTTTCTGCACCTCTTTTGCTTCTTTCTGCACTTCTCTTGCATCTTTCTGCACCCCTCTTGCCACATTCTGCACCTCTGTTGGTTCTTTCTGCTCTGCTCTTGCATCTTTGTGCACCTCTCTTGCATATTTCTGCACCCTTTTGCCTCTTTCTGCACCTCTTGTGCTTATGTTTGCACCCCTGTTCCCTTTCTGCACCTTATTTGCCTGTTTCTGCAACTCTGTTGCCTCTTTATGCAGTTCTCTTGCCTCCTTCTGCACCTCTGTTGCTTCTTTCTGCACTTCTCTTGTCTCTTTCTGCACCCATCTAGCCTTTTTCTGCAGCCCTATTGCTTCTTTCTGCAATGCTCTTGCTTCTTTCTGTACCTCTCTTGCTTCTTTCTGTACCCCTCTAGCCTCTTTCTGTACCCCTTGTGAGAAGTTGGCCTGGCATATGCTGTCCACTAATTATAGTGGGCACCTTGCACCAGTACAAACAACCCCTTATTGTAGATAGGTTAAAGACAACCTTTATTGAAAGCTATCCTAGTGGTAGCTATGGAGAGCAGCCTTCAGGCTAAGTCTTGAAGGAATGTAAAGCAGCTTGTTTTACCAGTCTATAATCTCTTGAGTGACCAAATGAAAGAGGACCACACCAGGTATATATTCAAAATATATGTATTTATTGCTAAACACACCCCTCTAGTCTCTTTATGAGGCTAGAGTTCGAAGTACATAAATTATAAGTTAGTTATCTACAGTAATAGCACAAATACACGTTTGAGCCCTAGGGGCGTACCAAACCATATACCAATAAAGTGGTATAAGAACCACGACTGAGCTAGACACAAGGCCTAGAGCCTGTAGAAGTGCTTGGACCACAAGGAACCACCCAAGGTTGTGACACAGGGGACCCACGGGGGACGCGTGCAGTGTATGAACACAGCCGCGAATCGCCGTTAACTTCTATGGGGAAAGTCGCGATTTGAATTTAAAAGAAAAGGGACACTTAGAGGAGGACTTGGAGCAAACCCTTTGAGAACTAGGCTGTTCTAGTGTCAATACCCACGGGAGCACAGGAGTACTCGAGTTACCTCACCCAGGGGAGCCGGGTGCATAGGTGTCTTTCGGGGTCGGGTTTCGTCGTCGCTTTCAATGGCTATCTGCTGCAAAGTGCTGCTGGCGGCCAAGTCAAAAGTGTTTGAGTGGATCCAAAGGTGGATCAAAGATCTGAAGAACCTGAAAGCAGAGGGGACAGAGTCTGGGTCACTAGCCAGTGACCAGGAAGGCGATGAGCAGATGCCCACCGATGTCGAGTGCTTCAGGTAGGTTGACAGTCGTCTTGACTTTTCAGCCACGAGGTCCAGGAGGCGTCGACGATGACCAGGAGCTGGATTCGAGCTGTGCCACGAGGTCTGTCGATTGCAGGGGTAACAGCGACCGGATTGGACCCAACAAGCCTTGGCAACGGCAAGTCTCGTGGAAATGGAAGAAGGACAATGTTGCAGACCAGCAAGGTCTGGGGGACTCACCCAGCGAGGGTGTGAGAAGTTGGCCTGGTATATGCTGTTCACTAATTAAAGTGGACACCTTGCACCAGGGCAAATCGACTCTTATGGTAGATAGGTTTAAGACAACCTTTTAAAGAAAGCTATCCTAGTGGTAGCTGTGGAGAGCAGCCTTCAGGCTAAGTCTTGAAGGAATGTAAAGCAGCTTGTTTTACCATATAATCTCTTGAATCACCAAATGAAAAGACACCACACAGGTATATATATCAAATATATATGTATTTGTTTCTAAATAACTCTCTACTAATCTCTTTATGAGATTAGAAGACAAACATATGCACAAATCAACGTTTCACAATAAGTTAAGCACAAAATATGGCTGGGGCCCTAGGGGCGTACCAGACCATATACTAAAAAGGGACTTAGCAACAACGACTTGCAGGGAGACAAGGCCTAGGGCCTTCAGAAGTGCTGGGGCCTCACGAAACCACCCAAGGCAGGTAAGTAAAGGACCCACGGGGGACGCGTGCAGTGTGGATACACAGGCGCGGATCGCCGTTAACTTCAATGGGGCAAGTCGCGGTTGGAAATTAAGAGTTCTAGGAGACTTCGGGAGAACCTACAAGCAAGTCACTTACAGGGTAAGTAGTTCTAGGGCCCACACCCACAGGAGCACCGTAGTGCTGGAGTTACCTCACCCAGGGAAGTCGGGTGCATAGGTGTCCTTTGGTGTCGGGTCGCGGCGTCGTTTTCAATGGCGAACAAAGAAGACTTGCTGCTTGCGGGAGCTGAAGAAGTGTCCGGTGGAATCCAAGCCTGGATTCTGAAGAAGGATGACCTGAAAGCAGAGGGGACAGTGTTCAAAGTCACTTGGCAGTGACTCGGGGCAAGGAAGATGGATGCCCACCGTCATCGGTTGATTCAGGTCGGTTGCGGGTGCCTTGACTCTTCAGCCACGAGGTCCAGGAGGCATCGACGACGACCAGGAGCTGGATTCTTTGTGTCCCACGAAGTCTGCAGCTTACTGCGGTGTCAGCAACTCGATTGGAGCCAACAAGCTTTGGCAACAGCAAGTCTTAGGGAGATGAAGAAAAGTCGATGGCACAGACCAGCAAGGTCTGAGGGACTCACCCAGCGAGGGTAAGTCAGGGCAGGCCTGGAGCAACCAGGGGAGCCCTTTGGTTTCTTTAAGAAGTCTTCTGGGGACCCACAAGCCGGCTGGCAAGGGATCGCAAAGACACCTCGGGCGGAATCACTCAACAGGGGCCCACGGTCACTCGGGACAGTGTAGGCCTCTGATCTTCGGAGGGATTCCTGCTAGAGGTCGGGACCACACGTGGTCCAAAGCACAAGTTCGTGGAACATTGTGAAGGGGTTGCACTCGACAATAGTGCACGGTACCCAGGGGTCGCGGTTCCTCGTCACTCGTGGGGTCCACTTGCCTCAGCTTCGCTGGGGACTCACGATGGCCTTGGAGAAGTCAGGAAATCCACTTCTTGGGCTGCAGGGACTTTGGACTCCGGTGGGAGCGGCGTAGTTTGCGACCGTCGTTGTCGTTTTTGGTGCCTGCCAAGCAGGGGAGTCACTCCTTGACTCCAAGGGAGATTCTTCTGTCTTCCAAAGGTAGTGGAACATCGAAGGGCCAGGATTCTTCTGTAGAGCGTCGTCCAGGGGTTATCTGCTTTGCAATGGCAAGGTTCCCCTCTTATACTAAAAAGAGGGATGGACTAGCTCTATGACCCCACCTATGGGAGGGTCAAGGGAGGGGTGGCTACACCCACTTCCCTTTGTCCAGTTTCGCGCCAGAGCAGGGGCAGGTAGCCCCTGAGCTGGTTTGAACTGGCATATGCACAGAGGAGCCTTCTGCTCCCCCAGTGCAGGACTTCAAAGCACTCTAAGAGTGCACACACCCAGCCCCAATACACTAAACCCTGTCTGGGAGGTGGTCACACCTCCCTGTGACAGGATGCCTATTGTTGGGCTTCCTCCACTGTGAGTTTCGGTCATCAGCAGGAGGGCAGCCCAGTGTCTGTGACTGGTGGCATCCATTTTGTGATGCCAGGGCTCTTCAGGATTCTACCGCGTTTCCACAGCAGGTACATGTCTTATCCCTCTAGAAGGGTGGAATGCTACCCCCGCCGCCAGGATTCCAAGATGTTTGACACCAAACACGACATGTTTTGATGCAGCCATTCCAAAGTTAGCATTTTACCGCGAGGATATAATGCACTTAAGAGTATATGGTTTAACCGCATCCACAAACAGCCCCAGAGAATAGACTCTGAGAGCTGCAGGGGGCCCTGCTCAAGCAGAGGCACCCCCTCACATAGAAGCCAAGCACCCTGCCCTCAGGATTGATAGAGCCTGCCTTAGGGGTGACTGATAGGTTTATATGTGTGTGCAGGAGAGATATAGGAAACCTATATCTCAGTGAGGGGTGCTAGCACCACCTCACCCAGGCTGCAGTAGCAGGCCTGTGGTGTCAGATTTAGTCTGCTTCCCAGGGGTGGCATAATACATGCTGCAGCCCCTGGTAGGCCTGTGAAGTACCTATGCCCTTGGTACCTAAGGTACCATATACTAGGGACTCATAAGGCACCACAGTATCCAATCACTAGTGCACCTAGAGTGCACTCCATGTCGTTTAGAGAGAGCAGATAGACTGGGGCCCTGAATAACAGGGTCCCAGTCCAACTAAGTCATAAACCAGCAAAACACCATAAAAAAAGTGGGGGCAACCATATAGTCAGATTCCACCTTCCTACAGAGGGTAAGTCAGGGCACGCCTGGAGCAACCAGGGAGCCCAAGCAGAAGAAGATTGGCCTTCAGGAGGGCCTACTAGCCAACAGACTAGCAACCACGAAGGAGCCTCGAGTCGATGCACGTGGAGCTGGCTCACAGGACACTCGTGGATTGGAGGCCAGTGATCTTCGGTGCAGTTGGTGCTGGAGGCTGTGGCTACTCGGAGCCCAAAGCACGGCTTCATGGGAGACCCAGAAGAGGATGCACTTGCAAATGCAATCGGTGTCCAGGGGTCACAGTTCCACGTTACCCACGACAGCTACGGGCCTCAGCTTTGCTGGGGACTCAGGGCAGCCTCGGGAAAGTCTGGAAATCCACCTCTGGTGATGCAAAGACTTCGGCGTCTGACGGGAGCTTCAGCGATGCAGACCGGACAATTGCTTCTTTGGTGCCTGCCAAGCAGGGGAGTCACTCCTTGACCCCAAGGGAGATTCTTCAGTCCTCTAATCTTAAAGTAGAGCGTCGAAGGTCCAGGATTCTGTGTCAGAGTTTCGTCCAGGTAAATCTAAAGTCCTAAGGACTGGGGTCCCATACTTATACTAAGGTAGGGGGTTGGACATACTCTGTGGACCCACCTATGGGAGGGTCAGGGCAGAGGGGTGGTTACACCCCTTTCCCTTTGTCCAGTTTCGCGCCAGAGCAGGGGCTGGAAGCCCCTGAGCCGGTTTGAACTGGGGTATGCACAGGGACACCGAACGTGCCCCCAGTGCAGGACTTCAAAGCACCAGAGAGTGCTCCAGCCCAGCCCCAATACACACTATCCTGTCTGGGGAGGTGGTTACACCTCCCTGGGACAGGAAACCTATTGTCCAGGCCTCCCCTGCCGGAGTTTCGGTCAGCAGCAGGAGGCCAGACTCGTGTCTGTGGCAGCGGCATCCATTTTGTGATGCCAGGGCTCTGGAAAGTCAGTACCGGGTATACCGGTGTGTACATGTCTCTCCCTCTAGAAGGGTGGAATGCTACCCCGCCACCAGAACTGGCGGGGGTAGTATTCCAAGATGTTTGACACCAAACACGACATGTTTCCGTGCAGCCATCCCAAAGTTAGCATTTAACGCGAGGTTATAATGCGCTTAAGAGTATATGGTCGGGCTGCACTACAAACAGCATCAGAGAAGGGTCTCCGAATGCTGCAGAGGGGCCCAGCTCATGCAGGGGCACCCTGTGTAGGAGAGTAGGATCTGCTTCACATGGGTACCCCCACTTTTTGCTGACGCTTCACTGTTTTTTTACCTTAGTCTGGCTGGGGCCCTGCTAATCAGAACCCCAGCCTAGCTGCTTCCTCTCTAAAATGGTTTCCATGTGCCTTAGGCACATCTCTGATTGGAATCTGGAGTGCCCTTATAAGTCCCTAGTATATGGTATACTATGTACCCAGGGCATAGGTACCTCAGAGGCCTACCAGGGGCTGCAGCATGTATTGTGCCACCCCTGGAAGGCCATCCAAACTGACACCACAGGTCTGCTACTGCAGCCTGGGTAAGGTGGTGCATGCACCCCTTACTGTGATATAGGCTACCTATATCACTATATACATACACACATATAAACCTATAAGTCACTCCTATGGCAGGCCTTATCAATCCTGAAGGCAGAGTGCATGGTTCCTATGTGAGAGGGTGCCCCTGCATGAGCAGGGCCCCTCTGCAGCGTTCGGAGACCCTTCTCTGATGCTGTTTGTAGTGCAGCCTGACCATATACTCTTAAGCGCATTATAACCTCGCGTTAAATGCTAACTTTGGGATAGCTGCACGGAAACATGTCGTGTTTGGTGTCAAACATCTTGGAATACTACCCCCCCCGCCAGTTCTGGCAGCGGGGGTAGCATTCCACCCTTCTAGAGGGAAAGACATGTACACACCGGTATGCCCGGTTCTGACTTTCCAAGCCCTGGCATCACAAAATGGATGCCGCTGCCACAGACACGAGTCTGGCCTCCTGCTGCTGACCGAAACTCCGGCAGGGGAGGCCTGGACAATAGGTTTCCTGTCCCAGGGAGGTGTGACCACCTCCCCAGACAGGATAGTGTGTATTGGGGCTGGGCGGGAGCACTCTCGGGTGCTTTGAAGTCCTGCACTGGGGGCACATTTGGTGTCCCTGTGCATACCCCAGTTCAAACCGGTTCAGGGGCTTCCAGCCCCTGCTCTGGCGCGAACTGAACAAAGGGAAAGGGGTGTAGCCACCCCTCTGCCCTGACCCTCCCATAGGTGGGACCACAGAGTAAGTCCAACCCCTAAACTTAGTATAAGTATAGGACCCCAGTCCTTAGGACTTTAGATTATCCCTGGACAAAACTCTGACACAGAATCCTGGACCTTCGACGCTCTACTTTAAGATTAGAGGACTGAAGAATCTCCCTTGGGGTCAAGGAGTGACTCCCCTGCTTGGCAGGCACCAAAGAAGCAATTGTCCGGTCTGCATCGCTGAAGCTCCCGTCGGACGCCGAAGTCTTTGCATCACCAGAGGTAGATTTCCAGACTTCCCCGAGGCTGCCCTGAGTTCCCAGCAAAGCTGAGGCCTGTAGCTGTCGTGGGTAACGTGGAACCGTGACCCCTGGACACCGATTGCATTTGCAAGTGCATCCTCTTCTGGGTCTCCCACAAAGTCGTGCTTTGGGCTCCGAGTAGCCTCAGCGTTCAGCACCAACTGCACCGAAGATCACTGGCCTCCACTCCACGAGTGTCCTTTGAGCCAGCTCCACGTGCGTCGACTCGAGGCTCATTCGCGGTCGCTAGTCCATTGGCTAGTAGGCCCTCCCGAAGGCCAATCTTCTTCTGCTTGGGCTGCCTGGTTGATCCAGGCGTGCCCTGACTTACCCTTGCTGGGTGAGTCCCACAGACCTTGCTGGTCTGCAACATCGTCCTTCTTCTATTTCCACGAGACTTGCCGTTGCCAAGGCTTGTTGGGTCCAATCTGGTCGCCGACACCCCTGCAATCGACAGACTTCGTGAGGCAGCTCGAATCCAGCTCCTGGTTGTCGTCGACGCCTCCTGGACCTCGTGGCTGAAGAGTCAAGACAATTGTCAACCTACCTGAAGCACTCGACATCGGTGGGCATCTGCTCATCGCCTTCCTGGTCACTGGCTAGTGACCCAGACTCTGTCCCCTCTGCTTTCAGGTTCTTCAGATCTTCGATCCACCTTTGGATCCACCCGAACACTTTCGACTTGGCCGCCAGCAGCACTTTGCAGCCGATCGCCATTGAAAGCGACGACGAAACCCGACCCCGAAAGACACCTATGCACCCGGCTTCCCTGGGTGAGGTAACTCGAGTACTCCGGTGCTCCCGTGGGTATTGACACTAGAACAGCCTAGTTCTCAAAGGGTTTGCTCCAAGTCCTCATCTAAGTGTCCCTTTTCTTTTAAATTCTAATCGCGACTTTCCCCCTAGAAGTTAACGGTGGTTCACGGCTGTGTTCATACACTGCACGCGTCCCCCGTGGGTCCCCTGTGTCACTGCCTTGGGTGGTTCCTGGTGGTCCAAGCACTTCTACAGGCTCTAGGCCTTGTGTCTAGCTCAGTCGTGGTTCTTATACCACTTTATTGGTATATGGTTTGGTACGCCCCTGGGGCTCAAACGTGTATTTGTGCTATTACTGTAGATAACTAACTCGTAACGTATGTACTTCGAACTCTAGCCTCATAAAGAGACTAGAGGGTTGTGTTTAGTAATAAATACATATATTTTGAATATATACCTGGTGTGGTCCTCTTTCATTTGGTCACTCAAGAGATTATAGACTGGTAAAACAAGCTGCTTTACATTCCTTCAAGACTTAGCCTGAAGGCTGCTCTCCATAGCTACCACTAGGATAGCTTTCAATAAAGGTTGTCTTTAACCTATCTACAATAAGGGGTTGTTTGGACTGGTGCAAGGTGCCCACTATAATTAGTGGACAGCATATGCCAGGCCAACTTCTCACAATGGTGTGCAGAGTGTGGGATTCCAGCTTGCTATTGTTTTACCAGATAATCTCAATTGAATTGATCAACTGAAAACCACTAAGGGTACCTAAGGTACATATAAATCAAGCTTAGTAATACAGTAAGTTCTACTGAACTTAGAGTTGTGTGTTAAGGGACAGCACACCCTTTCTACAACTCAAGAGAGTTTAGTAGGCCACACTAGAGTAGGTAGTGCATACACCACACCTCACTAGTAATGTCTATAAAGCCAGGACCCAGTGAGTCCTTGCCAGAAGCCAGTGGGCTTCTTCCCTCCAAGTATGATAAACTCCCATTCTTGGAATTGAGAGCATTATGCACTACTAGGAAGTTGAAGACAGGCAAAAGTGCCAGCACCCAACACCTCAGGGAGGTGTTACTAGCTGATGATCTCAGCAGGCCCCTAGGGTCTGAAGGGGTAGGCAAAGAGGGTGGGGCAGAAGATGAGGAAGGGGCCAGGGGTGAAGAAACCCAGGCCCCCCTCTGAAACTGACCAGGAAGGTGAAAATGACCTTGCCCTGGAAAATCCAATTCCTCCTTTGGAGGAGGAGGAGGGAGAGGATCAGACTGACCTCCCCTTTGTCCCCCCAGGAAGAGTTCTGAGTGTGCCCAGAAGGTCTAGGTCTCCTTCTCAGGAGTCTAACCACTCTGACACCTCAATAGGGACATCTGTCTCCTCTCATAGGAGGGAATCCTCTCATGAGAGGAGAAAGAGACTGATTCAATATGAGCAAGCTCAGCTTGAACTCAGGAAACAGCAATTGGCTATAGACAGGGAGTCCCTAGATCTCTATAGAGAGAGACAAAAGTTGGGACTAGAGTCCCATGGTGGCAGCAGTTTCCCCAAAGATAGGGAAAGGTCTTATGACCATAGAAACCTGAGCAAGATTGTCCCTCCCTACCAGAGTGGGGATGATATCCACAAATGGATAACTGCTCTAGAGAGGGCCTGTAAAGTACAGAAGGTCCCTCAGGAGCAGTGGGCAGCAATCTTGTGGCTCTCCTTTGCAGACAAAGGTAGAGACAAGCTCCTCACTGTTAGAGAGGAGGATGCTGATAATTACAAAGTCTTGAAGAGTGCTCTAATTGATGGGTTTGGCCTAACCACTGAACAATACAGGTCAAAGTTCACGTATACCCAAAAAGCACAGACTCAAGACTGGGTGGACTTTGTTGATTGTTCTGCCAAGGCTCTGGAAGGTTGGTTATTGGGCAGTAAGGTATGTGACTTCACAGGATTGTACAATTTGATAATGAGGGAGCAGATTCTTAATAACTGTCAAAAGCAGCTGTTGCATCAGCACCTGGTAGACTCTGATCTGACCTCTCCCCAAGAATTGGGAAAGAAGGCAGACAAATGGGTCAGAACCAGGGTGAAGCAGAAGGTACAGAACCAAGGTGGTGACCCTAAGAAGCAAGATTCGAAAACCTCTGATAAGGGTGGGGAGAAGGGTAAAGATCAAAAGTCTTCACAAGGCCCCCAAAAATCTTCTTCAGGTGGGGATTCACAGTCTACCAAAGGGAAAGGCCAAAGAAAACCATGGTGCAAGGTCTGTAAGCAAAAGACCCACTGGACCAGTGATTGCACCAAGTCCAAAGACTCGACTCCAGCCCCCACCAATGCCCCTAAGGCACCTGCTCCCCCTAGTGCAGTTACAGTTGGTGGTGGGACTACACAAGCCAAGGGTTTAGTAGGGTTGACCCTGGGTAAAGAGATGAGCTCTGACCTAGTCAGAGAACTCACTCAGGCTGTCCTAGTCTGTGATGGAGGCATGGATATGACCTCCTCTGTGAGTCCCAGTAATCTGGGCAAGTACAGACAACAGCCTTTAATCAATGGAAGAGAGGCTTTGGCATTTAGGGACACAGGGGCAAGTGTCACCATGGTGACACAAGACCTTGTGAATCCTGGGCAGATTATACTTGGTGAAATGTACCAAGTGACCAATGCTAGCAACGTCAGAACAGACCATACTCTGGCAGTTGTTAACTTCTCCTGGGGAGGAGTAACTGGCCTTAAGAAGGTTGTGGTAAGTGCAGACCTACCCGTTGAATGCTTGCTTGGCAGTGACTTAGAAACTTCAGCTTGGGCAGAAGTGGAGCTCAGGACCCATGCAGAAATGCTGGGGATCCCTGCAGATGTGTTTGCTGTGACCAGGTCACAAGCCAAAATGTCTAGCACTGAACAGGCCTTGGATTCTGGAATAATGGACCAAGTGCCTTCCAAGAAGAGGAGTAGTAGGGTAAAGGCAGTGCCTTCCCCCTTGGCTCAGAAGGAAGATCAGTCCCTTGAGGGGGATGATCTGAGGAAGGAACTGTCCCAGAGGAGCTTGAACCTGAACAGGTTGAGTTCTTGGGGACAGGGGGACCTTCCAGGGCAGATCTGAGCCAGGAGCAGCAGAGCTGCCCCTCTCTTGAACCCCTCAGACAGCAAGCTGCTGCTGAGGCTGCTGGGAAAGCTAGTGGTCCCCATACTGTGTATTGGGATGATGGACTCTTGTACTCAGAGTGTAGAGACCCCAAGCCTGGTGCTACCAGGAGGTTGGTTATACCTTTGAAGTTCAGGGGCTTCCTATTGACCCTAGCCCATGATATTCCCTTAGCAGGTCACCTGGGCCAGAACAAGACTTGGGACAGAATTGTCCCTCACTTTCACTGGCCCCACATGTCTGAAGACACCAAGGAGTTTTGTCGCTCCTATGTAACCTGCCAGGCCAGTGGCAAGGCAGGTGGCACTACAAAGGCCCCCTGATACCACTACCTGTGGTGGGGGTTCCCTTTGACAGGGTGGGGATTGACATTGTTGGTCCCATGGATCCCCAAACAGCATCTGGGCACAGGTTTATCCTGGTGGTAGTGGATCATGCCACCAGGTACCCAGAGGCTATTCCCCTTAGGACCACTACAGCACCTGTGGTGGCAAGGGCCCTCCTGGGAATTTTCTCAAGAGTGGGCTTCCCTAAGGAGGTTGTATCATACAGGGATGCAAACTTTATGTCTGGGTACTTAAAAGCAATGTGGAAGGAGTGTGGAGTGACTTACAAGTTCACCACACCCTATCACCCACAATGCAATGGTTTAGTTGAGAGATTCAACAAAACCTTGAAGGGCATGATTAAAGGGCTCCCAGAAAAGCTTAGGTGAAGATGGGACATACTCTTGCCCTGCCTTTTATTTGCATACAGGGAGGTGCCTCAAAAGGGGGTTGGCTACAGCCCTTTTGAACTTTTGTTTGGTCACCCTGTCAGGGGTCCACTGTGCTTGGTGAAGGAAGGATGGGAGTTACCTCTCAAGCCCCCAAAGCAAGACATAGTGGACTACGTACTTGGTCTCCGCTCCCGGATGGCTGAGTATATGAAAAAGGCAACTAAAAACTTTGAGGCTAGCCAGGAACTTCAAAAGGCCTGGCATGACCAAAGGCTGTACTGACTGTTTATCAGCCAGGACAGAAGGTGTGGGTGTTGGAGCCAGTGGCCCCAGCAGCTCTCCAAGACAAATGGAGTGGACCCCACACCATTGTTGAGCAGAAGGGTGAGGTTACCTACTTAGTAGACCTAGGAACACCCAGGAGTCCCCACAGGGTTCTCCATGTCAACAGGTTAAAACCATATGTGGACAGGGCAGACATGGGCTTGCTCATGGCTACTGATGAGGGACAGGAGGAAGAGAGTGACCCACTCCCTGACCTGCTCTCACAGAACCCTGGTGATGGGTCAGTGAATGGTGTAGCCTTGGCAGGCAGCCTCACTACCCAGCAGCAGACTGATTGCAGACAGGTGCTCAATCAGTTCAGACACATATTCTCTCTGACACCCAGTCAGACTACCTGGTGCACTCATGAAGTGGACACTGGGGACAGTCTGCCTATTAAAAATAAGATTTATAGGCAACCTGACCATGTCAGGGACTGTATCAGGACAGAAGTCCAGAAGATGTTGGATTTGGGAGTTATTGAACCCTCAGATAGCCCTTGGGCTAGTCCAGTGGTCCTTGTGCCAAAACCTCACACCAATGGTGGGAAAAGAGAGATGAGGTTTTGTGTGGACTACAGGGGTCTCAAAGCAGTCACTAGGACTGATGCCCATCCAATACCAAGGGCAGATGAGCTAATAGACACTTTGGCCTCAGCCAAGTATCTAAGCACATTTGACCTGACAGCTGGCTACTGGCAGATCAGACTAGCTGATGATGCAAAGCCAAAGACAGCATTCTCAACCCCTAGTGGGCATTATCAATTTGTGGTGATGCCCTTTGGTCTGAAGAATGCACCTGCCACTTTTCAGAGGTTGGTGAATACAGTCCTTACAGGTCTGGAAGCCTATAGTGCAGCATATCTAGATGATATTGCTGTCTTTAGCTCCACCTGGGAGGATCACCTGGTCCACCTTAGAAATGTTTTACAGGCCCTGCAGAAAGCAGGCCTGACTATCAAGGCCACCAAGTGCCAGATAGGGCAGAGTCAGGTTGTGTACCTGGGCCACCTTGTGGGTGGAGGCCAGGTTCAACCACTGCAGAGCAAGATCCAGACCATCATGGACTGGACTGCTCCAACTACCCAGACTCAGGTGAGAGCCTTCTTAGGCCTGACTGGGTACTATAGGAGATTTGTCAAGGGGTATGGATCAATAGTGACACCCCTGAATGACTTAACTTCCAAGAAAATGCCCAAAAGGTTCAGTGGACAGTTAGCTGTCAAAAGGCATTTGATGACCTGAAGCAGGCCATGTGCACTGCTCCCATTCTACAGAGTCCTAATTACTCCAAGAAGTTCATTGTTCAAACTGATGCATCTGAATTGGGGGTAGGGGCTGTACTGTCACAATTGAATGATGAAGGTCAGGATCAGCCAGTAGCTTTCATTAGCAGAAGGCTGACCCCTAGAGAGAAACGTTGGTCAGACATTGAGAGGGAGGCCTTTGCTGTGGTCTGGGCTCTGAAGAAGTTGAGGCCATACTTGTTTGGTACTCACTTCCTTGTTCAAACAGACCATAAGCCCCTCTTATGGCTAAAACAAATGAAGGGTGAAAACCCCAATCTGCTTAGGTGGTCCATTTCCCTACAGGGGATGGACTTCACAGTGGAACATAGACGTGGGAGTAACCATGCCAATGCAGATGGACTCTCTAGGTACTTCCACTTAGAACATGAAGACTTAACTGGGCAAGGTTAGTTTAATGTCCCTACATTTGGGGGGTTGTGTAGGAGAGTAGGATCTGCTTCACATGGGTACCCCCACTTTTTGCTGATGCTTCACTGTTTTTCGACCTTAGTCTGGCTGGGGCCCTGCTAATCAGAAACCCAGCCTAGCTGCTTCCTCTCTAAAATGGTTTCCATGTGCCTTAGGCACATCTCTGATTGGAATCTGGAGTGCCCTTATAAGTCCCTAGTATATGGTATACTATGTACCCAGGGCATAGGTACCTCAGAGGCCTACCAGGGGCTGCAGCATGTATTGTGCCACCCTGGAAGGCCATCCAAACTGACACCACAGGTCTGCTACTGCAGCCTGGGTAAGGTGGTGCATGCACCCCTTACTGTGATATAGGCTACCTATATCACTATATACTTACACACATATAAACCTATAAGTCACTCCTATGGCAGGCCTTATCAATCCTGAAGGCAGAGTGCGTGGTTCCTATGTGAGAGGTGCCCCTGCATGAGCAGGGCCCCTCTGCAGTGTTCGGAGACCCTTCTCTGATGCTGTTTGTAGTGCAGCCTGACCATATACTCTTAAGCGCATTATAACCTCGCGTTAAATGCTAACTTTGGGATGGCTGCACGGAAACATGTCGTGTTTGGTGTCAAACATCTTGGAATACTATCCCCCTGCCAGTTCTGGTGGCGGGGGTAGCATTCCACCCTTCTATAGGGAAAGACATGTACACACCGGTATGCCCGGTACTGACTTTCCAGAGCCCTGGCATCACAAAATGGATGCCGCTGCCACAGACACGAGTCTGGCCTCCTGCTGCTGACCGAAACTCCAGCAGGGGAGGCCTGGACAATAGGTTTCCTGTCCCAGGGAGGTGTGACCACCTCACCAGACAGGATAGTGTGTATTGGGGCTGGGCTGGAGCACTCTCTGGTGCTTTGAAGTCCTGCACTGGGGGCACATTTGGTGTCCCTGTGCATACCCCAGTTCAAACCGGCTCAGGGGCTTCCAGCCCCTACTCTGGCGCGAAACTGGACAAAGGGAAAGGGGTGTAACCACCCCTCTGCCCTGACTCTCCCATAGGTGGGGCCACAGAGTATGTCCAACCCCCTACCTTAGTATAAGTAGGGGAACCCAGTCCTTAGGACTTTAGATTTACCTGGACGATACTCTGACACAGAATCCTGGACCTTCGACGCTCTACTTCAAGATTAGAGGACTGAAGAATCTCCCTTGGGGTCAAGGAGTGACTCCCCTGCTTGGCAGGCACCAAAGAAGCAATTGTCCGGTCTGCATCGCTGAAGCTCCCGTCGGACGCCGAAGTCTTTGCATCACCAGAGGTAAATTTCCAGACTTCCGCGAGGCTGCCCTGAGTCCCCAGCAAAGCTGAGGCCCATAGCTGTCGTGGGTAACATGGAACCATGACCCCTGGACACCGAACGCATTTGCAAGTGCATCCTCTTCTGGGTCTCCCATGAAGTTGTGCTTTGGGCTCCAAATAGCCCCAGCCTCCAGCACCAACTGCACTGAAGATCACTGGCCTCCACTCCACGAGTGTCCTGTGACCCAGCTCCAAGTGCACCGTCTCGAGGCTCCTTCGCAGTCGCTAGTCCGTTGGCTAGTAGGCCCTCCCGAAGGCCAATCTTTTTATGCTTGGGCTCCCTGGTTGCTTCAGGTGTGCCCTGACTTATCCTCGCTGGGTGAGTCTCTCAGACCTTGCTGGTCTGCAACATCGTCCTTCTTCTATTTCCACGAGACTTGCCGTTGCCAAGGCTTGTTGGGTCCAATCCAGTAGCCGACACCCCTGCAATCGACAGACCTTGTGGGACAGCTAGAATCCAGCTCCTGGTTGTCGTCGACGCCTCCTGGACCTCGTGGCTGAAGAGTCAAGACAACCGTCAACCTACCTGAAGCACTCGACATCGGTGGGCATCTGCTCATCGCCTTCCTGGTCACTGGCTAGTGACCCAGACTCTGTCCCCTCTGCTTTCAGGTTCTTCAGATCTTCGATCCACCTTTGGATCCACCCGAACACTTTCGACTTGGCCGCCAGCAGCATTTTGCAGCCGATCGCCATTGAAAGCGACGACGAAACCCGACCCCGAAAGACACCTATGCACCCGGCTTCCTGGGTGAGGTAACTTGAGTACTCCGGTGCTCCCGTGGGTATTGACACTAGAACAGCCTAGTTCTCAAAGGGTTTGCTCCAAGTCCTCCTCTAAGTGTCCCTTTTCTTTTAAATTCTAATCGCGACTTTCCCCATAGAAGTTAACGGTGGTTCGCGGCTGTGTTCATACACTGCACGCGTCCCCCGTGGGTCCCCTGTGTCACTGCCTTGGGTGGTTCCTGGTGGTTCAAGCACTTCTACAGGCTCTAGGCCTTCTGTCTAGCTCAGTCGTGGTTCTTATACCACTTTATTGGAATATGGTTTGGTACGCCCCTGGGGCTCAAACGTGTATTTGTGCTATTACTGTAGATAACTAACTCGTAACGTATGTACTTCGAACTCTAGCCTCATAAAGAGACTAGAGGGGTGTGTTTAGTAATAAATACATATATTTTGAATATATACCTGGTGTGGTCCTCTTTCATTTGGTCACTCAAGAGATTATAGACTGGTAAAACAAGCTGCTTTACATTCCTTCAAGACTTAGCCTGAAGGCTGCTCTCCATAGCTACCACTAGCATAGCTTTCAATAAAGGTTGTCTTTAACCTATCTCCAATAAGGGGTTGTTTGGACTGGTGCAAGGTGCCCACTATAATTAGTGGACAGCATATGCCAGGCCAAC